>JAKZAP010000011.1:19002080-19086722 GCA_023053575.1 Branchinecta lynchi | reverse complement strand
GTGTTGCGAGAGCAACACTTTGGTTTTGTCCTCGTTTTTTTTTTTTTTTTTTTTTTTTTTCCTATGACTCCGATTTCATTTTATTCCTGGTAACTGGGAAGGTTCTAACCTGTGCGGTTTTTACGGAAAGTGTGGACCTTAGGCCGGATTGATGAATATGACATTACATTTTGGAAAGCTCCGTAGAACTCTTGCCTGGGGCCAATAAGGATGGTTTTTGCTTGTCATCGAGCCAGAGCCTACGGTTTGCGAAGTGAAGTGGAGTTGTATAGCCTATGTCGGAGAGGACCATCTCAAGTTGTGTAGCGAACTTTTCGTTTCATCAAACCATGTTTCTGCTTTCGAGTGGAAAGCTCCGTTCTAGCACGCTAGCAGGCAGGCGCCAGTTTCAAATTGAAGATGGACTAAAATCTATAAGTGTTAAATATATGCGGCAGTTACCCGGCCCACAGACAGCCAACATATCTTCTTTGAGTGATAAATAGAAAAATCTACAGAGACAAAAAAGTGGCTTTTTCCCACGGGTCCGAAAGTGCTGCCATCTATTGTTTCTGTCCATGTCTGCGACGATTCCAGCTGAGTTTATAATTTTTTTTTTTGCACTTGGGTTTGCGGTAGAGTAACGGTATCAGATGTGCCCCTTAAACTTTAAAAGTTATCTCATTGCTAAGGAAACTAGAGCTTATCCTTTGCTCCTTTCTAAGTCGTGACGTTAGAAAGTTGGCCTACGGCAAAAAAAGTCAACTTTTGAACTAAGACAGGTAGAATTTTTTTTTCGACGGCAATCGATAGCCACTGATTGAACTGATTTGAACTGATTTGAAAATTTCAAAGGGGTTGACAACTTCAGTAGTAAGGTACATTGAAACCAAAAATAGGCGATAGCAGTTATGAGCCATGTAGGGGACTCTTAAGCAACATTCGACTGTTAGCTCATAATCATCTTCGGTAATGAGGGCCTTGCAGCTTTTGCTAGTTGGTGTACCTGTTATTTGTTTCCGGTGTATTCGATGGTAAGAACAATTTGGTTCCATTTGTGTACGCGATTTCAGCTGAGTTTATCATTCGTTTTTTTGCACTTGGGTTTGCGGTAGAGAAATGGTATCAGATGTACCTCTTAAACTTTAGAAGTTCTCTCATTGCTAAAGAAACTAGAGCTTATCCTTTGCTCCTTTCTAAGTGGTGACGTTAGAAAGTTGGCCTACGTCAAGAAAGTCAACTTTTGAACTAAGACAGGTAGAATTTTTTTTTCGGCGGCAATCGATAGCCGCTGATGAGCTGATCAAAGTATATGTCATCCATTTTTTGGTACACAAATTCCTTCATGAGATACACCAGTTTGAAAGTTTCAAGGGGTTGACAACTTCAGTAGTAAGGTACACACTGAAACCAAAAATAGGTGATACCAGTTGTGAGACATGTAGGGGACTTGTACGCGGCAGTCGAGTGTTAGCTCATAATCATCTTCGGCAATGAGGGGTTTGCAGCTTTCGCTAGTTGGCGTACCTGTCATTTGATGGTAAGAACAATTAGGTTCCCAATTGTAAGACATGCAAGGGACTTGTCAGTAATTAATAGGCTGTTATGCTACAAAAATCTTCAGCGATGAGGGGTTTGCAACTTTTGCTAGCCGGTGTACCCATTATTTTTATCCGGTGAACTTGATGTCTATCACGGGAAAGGGACTTGTCAGTAGAATCGGTGCACGAGGGGCTAGAAATTTGTGCAAGTTGTTGCACATTGTATTCAATTTGTATAAAACTGACGGTAAGAAAGTTTGTATCGATGGTCTCTCGCTGTATCCTAGAATTTACTGTTTTTGCAACGGGTACAAACGATAATGTAAAACAAGGTAGTTTCGTAATAATTAATAGTGTCATCTATGGTATTTTAATCCTGAAAAGTTACGGATAGCTTTATAATACCAACTAGATTATATAGGATATTGTCCCAAGTTTTCTTCCGTCATGATGTCTACGATTGAAAAGGATAAAGTTCAACTGACTGCAAAGTCAATTTAGTCCCTTTTTCCGATATTCTTTTGTTGTGGTTAGGGCAATCGATGCCCTTGATGAGCTGATCAAAGTATATGTCATCCATTTTTTTGAACAAAAATCCTTCATGAGATAAACCAGTTTGAAAGTTTCAAGGGGTTGACAACTTCAGGAGTAAGGTACACACTGAAACCAAAAATAGGCGATACCAGTTGTGAGACATGTAAGGGACTTGTAAGCAACAGTCGACTGTAAGCAACAGTCGACTGTTAGCTCATAATCATCTTCGGCAATGAGGAGTTAAGGTAGTTTCGTAATAATTAATAGTGTCATCTATGGTATTTTAATCCTGAAAAGTTACGGATAGCTTTATAATACCAACTAGATTATATAGGATATTGTTCCAAGTTTTCATCCGTCACGATGTCTACGATTGAAAAGGATAAAGTTCAACTGACTGCAAAGTCAATTTAGTCCCTTTTTCCGATATTCTTTTGTTGTGGTTAGGGCAATCGATGCCCTTGATGAGCTGATCAAAGTATATGTCATCCATTTTTTTGAACAAAAATCCTTCATGAGATAAACCAGTTTGAAAGTTTCAAGGGGTTGACAACTTCAGGAGTAAGGTACACACTGAAACCAAAAATAGGCAATACCAGTTGTGAGACATGTAAGAGACTTGTAAGCAACAGTCGACTGTAAGCAACAGTCGACTGTTAGCTCATAATCATCTTCGGCAATGAGGAGTTTGCAGCTTTTGCTAGTTGGTATACCTGTTATTTGTATCAGGTGTATTAGATGGTAAAAACAATTTTGTTCCCAAAAAGCCAAAAGGCTTTTATGCTATAATCATCTTCAGCGAGGAGGGGTTTGCAACTTTTAATAGCTGGTGTATCCATTATTTGCTCCGATGAATTTGATGTCAATCACGGGAGAGGGACTTGTAAGTAAGAATCGGTTCACGAGGGGCTAGAAATTTTTGAAAATTGGTGCACATTGTATTCGATATCTGTAAATATGACGGTAAGAAAATTTGTATCGACGGTCTATCGCTATAACCGAAGATTAACTGTTTACACAACGGGTACAAATGATACGGTAATCTAAAACAATAAGGTAGTTTTGTAATAATTAATAGTGTCATCTATGGTATTTTAATCCTGAAACGTTACGGATAGCTTTATAATACCAACTAGATTATATAAGATATTGTTCCAAGTTTTCATCCGTCACGATATCTACGATTGAAAAGGATAAAGTTCAACTGACCGCCAAGTCAATTTAGTCCCTTCTTCCGATATTGTTTTGTTGTTGGTTTTACAACGCTAAAGAACAGCTTGTGATCATATGATTATTCTTTTTAGAACACCGTTTTAAAAGCTTTGATAAGTTGACAATTTCAGCATTTAACCGACAGTGAAGAAACAAAACCAAAGTGTTGCTCTCGCAACACTTTAGTCGGCGAAGCCGGACAAAGGTTGCCGCAACACTTCACGTTGCCCCGGCAACGTAGGTCTAGTTGTATGTAATTTTGAAGGTCAATTTTGTTAGTTAAGTGCGAGAATGAATACTGTTGTATGGCCCTTTGTTGGCTTTAATAATTTATTGTTATTATTATTTTGTGGGGTTTTAAGCTTGATTTTTGCTCGCATTGAACAAATTTCGCCTGCGTCGCTCGCTTTATTTTGTCTTGAGTAGATATGTCAGAAGCTGGTACCAAGGCTTGTCTTCTCTCCAGCGAAATTTGATATATTTGGCATCGTCTAATTCTTGTTACTTATTTGTTTATTATTTATTACTACAATGGTACTTTCCATAACGTTTTAGAACTTAAAATATTTCTTGAGCCTGCTGGTGCTGTGCTTTTAGCCAGTCGTATATTTTGAAATCCTCATCCCCCATGCCCAAGCCCTTCGAACCGCCCCTGCCCATGATAATTCTTATCTCAAGGGTTTTGCATACAAGGAGACAACCGAAGAATTGGCAAAGTCACGCTTTCATCCTCTTACCCAGCCTTCCAAGTGCCACATAAGATTCTACCTCTTTTGCTTATTTGGTACTGCCACGAAAAATGTTTTGTAGAGTTAGGTCTTATAGGCCTTATCTGTATTTATAGGCCAACAAGTCGGTTACCTACATCGGTACATATTTTTAAAGTGATGTCATCAGACAGACAGTATCTTCAACATTGGGTGTTGTCAAACCCTAGAGTGTTTTTAAAGCCATCACTAGATGAAACGCACCCTGACCAATTCATTTCGCAACGGGGAATCGGGCCAGAATATTTTTTACAGTTGCGAGCAGGACCGTATCCAGGAGGAGGGGGGGTTAGGGGGTTACCCCCCCCCACACCGAAACATAAAAAAAAAATGATTTGTATAGGCTTTTCCCTCTGATATATGTCTTTTTTGTCCGACCCGTAAGCACCCCCCCCCCCCCCCCCCCCCCCGAAATTAATTCCCGGATACGGGCCTGGTTGCGAGAGAACGTTTGCTAGGCGAAACCAAGAACTTATAATATATAATATAAATATAGATAGTAATCTTTATACCAAGAAAAGCTGTGCATCTTTCTAACAGAAACCTGTCATATGTTGAACATTTTCGTTATGTTGGATTTATTTTTCAGTCTAACCATCGGGATATATGACGGGTAGCCTATGCAAGAGAGCGAACGTTCTAACTCGTAAGTTCTAAATGGCTGATATTACTGTTAAGACGCGATTATTTCATACATACTGCTATAGCTTTTTTGCACTCGGTCTGGTGATCAACCCCACTGCTAAGGCCATGCAGAGTCTGAAAGTGTGGTACAACAATGCATATCGTCGGTTCTTTCGGCTTCCTCGTATTTGCAGTGTTGGCTCTGCGCAGGTGTCGAATAACTGCCACACTTTCACTGAAATTCGCCGGATAGCACAAGTGTCTCTATTGTCACAACTAAACTGTGAGCGTGTTCCACCCTACTTACCGTAGTTACTACGCATGACGTCACGAATTTTGGCTTTTTGCCGCCAAGGCTGGAACGATTTTGCTATTTTCCAGCCGGATCTCACGCCAGGGGCGAGTCCGACCAATCACGTTACAGAGATGCGTAGTAACTACGCTTACTACGCTCCCGAGCATGGTAAGCAAATAGCAACTATTAGTTACTATTCCGACAAGGTTGGAACGGTCAGCGTAGTAACTTTTCGTGAGGATGGAACGAAAATAGTAACTAATAGTAATTAGAAGGGTGGAACACGCTCTGTGTCATAATGAATCGCGCTTGGTCATAATCGTATATTTTTGTATTTACCCATTTGGACGACATTTTAAAACCCATTTTAAACGACAATTCTTATGTTTTCTAGTGTTTTTCTTTGTTTTACTTTTTTGTTATTTATGGCACTTAATAACGCTGAAATAATGCTGAAATAAAGCAATTGATAGATTGATTGATAACTCTTTGTGAAGGCGCCTTTACGCGATTTTCCTTAAGTCCCTCGCCGTTTTCAAAAGATATGCGGATTATGAAAATATTACGACCGTACTACGGATTACTAGTTTATGGTGTATGATTCATAGAGGGATTTGACGTAATAACCTATGACGTAGCGGACGTGCTTGGATATATGATCGCGCATTGCGATTCATTGCCCAGAAGGCGCGCCAGGAACCTCTTTTCTATACGGATTTTGTTGACGATCGTTCCGTTGGATGTTGGATCGTATCGTAGCCATTGCAAAGTTGAGTGGAGTCAGGGTTGCCAAAGTGACACTTTTGGTGTCATTATGACACTTTTTGAAGTCCGTGAAACTTTCCACACTTTCAGGCCAAATTGTGGCACTTTTTGCTAAAATGACACTTTTATGAAACTTTCTGAGTATTAGTCATACACTTTAGAGAAATATATATTTCTGTTAGTTACTAAGCTGAAATATGTATTTTTGTTAGTTACTAAGCTGCATGACTGACCGCAAGTCTTGTCCAGAGCTGTGATTAAATCGGTTATTTTCGACACTGATGGCTTAGAAGCAAACCCAAACATGACTGAAGTAAATATTTTGATAGTCTGATCTCTCATATGAACTAGAGGTTGTGTTTTTTTTGGGATCCTAGAACGTAAGTGGAGGGATACCTATGACATTGCAAAAGTTGTCCGTCTCTCCGACTGTCTGTGAGCACGATAACTCTCGAAGGGAATGAGATATTTTGATGAAACTTGGTGGGAGGATCCTTCGAGGCAAGGGAAAGGTCGAATTCGTAGGTGGGCTCTGTAGCCCTATATTTAGGGGTGGGTGAGGGGGTTCAAATTAAGGGACAAACAAAAATATTTTTAAACAGCAAATGAGCTAGCCGTGTCAGGGGTAAGAAGACATTCTGAACAAGAACATGAAAACCATTTTCTCGCCCGACAAGTACGTCGTCCGGAATCCGGCAGAAACCGGAAAGTTTGCTAAAAGCAAAAGCTTTATTTAAAGTTGTTTACATGTTCGATTTAGGGGTAAGAAAAAGACACTGAATCCGTATATGACAATCATTTTTTACCCGACACATAGTTCGCCCGGAATCCGACTGAAACCGGAAACTTTGTTAAAAGTAAAAGTTTTATTTGCAGCTGATTATATGTTCTATTTAGGGGTAAGAAAGCATGCCTAAAAGAATATGAAAATCATTTTCTCGCTGGACAAGTAGTTCGTGCGGAATCTGGTCCAAACTGGAAATTTTTTTAAAAGCAAAAGTTCTATCTGGGGTTGATTAGATATTCGGTTTAGGGTTAAGAAGAAATCTGATAGTAATTTTTCTATAATAATTTCTGAATCCATATCAGAAAATAATTTTTTTGCCCGGACATAGAGTTCGTCCGGAATCCGGCTGAAACCGAAAAATGTGTTGAAAGATAAATTTTATATGCAGTTGATTAGACGTTGGATATATAAAGGGTTAAGGAGATACATTGAATTGTTTTTTTAGCTTTGTTTTTTCGCCGGACAAGTAGTTCCGGAATTCCGGCTAAACCGGAAAATTGGCAGAAGTAAGGCAGGAAGTTTCGATCGGTTACGTCAAAGCAGATCTGACTTATAGGGGTAAACACACATGCTGAATCCATATCTGAACTTGGTTTTCTCAGATTTAACAGTTTTTGTACTGTCTAATGAAATGTACAAAAGACGATTATTTTTTTAGGGTTTTTCGAAAATTTCGAGGGTGTTTCAGCCCCCCCCCCCGCCTTCCCCCACTATAAGCCTTGAACCGTTTCTAAATTTTAAAATTACAAATATTTAATTGTCTGGAAAATATTACATTCTTGGGATCCCATCGAAACCTTTGGTCTTGTTATCTTTGATTATGTGCCGGGATTCTGTGGGCAACGACTTGGCTCTCAGATCCCTTCTCTCGTTTTGGGCGACAAAGGCGTTTTCGCTATAAACACCGATTTTTTTTGTTTTTTCTTTGGGAGGTGGTCGATCAGTCGGACCAGTGTTCAAAACCGGCACTTAATATCCACTTTTAAACGGAAATTGGATAAATACTGACACAAATTTTGAAAACTGTCACTTAAGACACATCTTTAGATCTCGAGAGGTTGAAGGCGGTTGCGCTCCCGTCCCCATTGCGTCTTTCTTCGGTGGAAAACATCTGAAAGGTGACACTTTTTGTGACACTTTCTGAATTTGTAAATGACACCGAATGGCACTTTTTAGCTCAAAAAGTGACACCCTCGACCAAAAATATTTGGCAACCCTGAGTGGAGTGATAGATTTGTTGGATTGTTTGATTCTGAGTTGAATATTGTTCTATATTCAGTGCGGATACACATCTGGTGATAGTTTGACAGCTATCAGATATTTATAACCAGCCTGAATTTTGAACGGTTATATTTTTCTTCAGGTTTCGAGTTTCTGCTTGAGTTGAGATTGCGAAGAGGTGTTAATCAGCTATGGTTCACGTAAGTATGCACAATTTATGATCAGACTCCGGCGGATGTAGATTTTCGATTCGGTTTTCGGAAGCGATAAATAGTGGTTTTACGCTAACTTGGGCAAGACTGTTTTTTGTGCGGTTTTCAGTGTCTCATTTTGAACGTTGGATAGAAAGAACATACTTTTTTGCAATCAATCTAATTCGCGATATTGGTTAATTGCTCTTTTCTGGAGATATCTCTAGCGCAGAGGAATTTGGCGAAGTCCGGGTATTAATTAGAACTAAGAATAGCATAATCGACATGTGCTATGTATATATTGGTTGAGAGATAATGGGGAAACAAATATGTTGGATCGAAATCTCTTGTACCTACCGGATCGGTCTTTGGGGCCGGAATTAACTTTTTCTTGTTGACAATTTATTGTTGACACTGGACGTAGATATGATTAATTCGGTGTACTATTTACTGTAAACGCAAAATAATAGTGCTTTGCTTTTGCAAAGATACCCGAATTAATGAACGTCACTTACTGTATCCAACGTTACCCAGGTCGGCAATTCAATCCGAAATCTGTTTTTATGAAGTCGACTAAATCTCACCCAATTGTCGAAGTTCATTTCGTCACATTTAGTCACCGAGAATTCCATCAAGTATGGACCATGCTTTCCATTTCCAAACCTAACTGATTGTCCTAAGAACCGATTAACATAAACGCATTGGGACGGCTCGATCGAGGGCTCTATGTATAATAATAAGTGTATTTCAAAGCCCGAGGGCCATTTACAAAAAAGAAGAGAGAAACCACATAACAGTGCGAACACACGATCAGAGTCAGGAACTCCCGGACTGGAATTCCTGCCCGGATTTTCAGCACCATCATCACTTCCTTATGGAAAAGTTGAAACTTTTTCAACTTTTCCATATGGAAGTGATGACGGTGCCCAAAACCCGGGCAGGAATTCCAGACCAGGAGCTCCCGATCCTGATCGTGTGTTCGCACTATAAGTAGCGATATTTCCATTTGGCTATTGAGCCTCACTACGCAGCTTAATGGTTCTTAGCTTCAGCGCTCTGTTTATAGGCTATAGTCACATACCTTGGTTATAGCCCTTTTCGACGTGCTATTCAGGATATCCGGAAGAAGCAAAATATTCCCCCTAGAAACCCTTAACTCCGAAAACTCCTGGCATCGATTGAGAAAGTGAGAGAGAAAAATGTTTTCTTCTTCCCAGGACTTGCAAAGCTGTCAATTGTAGGCTACATCTGGACCAGTCCTATCCCTATCAAAAACTCTAAATCCACTTAACAGGGGGAGGGCTATGATATAGCCTAGGTTCGAATACATAACGAACCATATTTATTTACGCGAATCCCCCCAAAACCAGATTCGGATAATCGGCCGGGACTTTTAGCGTTGGCCATTTTGTTGTAATCTTGTAAATCAGTAAATTTCGCTGTATTTTCGCAGAGATCACCTACCGTTATTCCCTACGATGCCTTCGATGCTCGAGCCGACGCTGATGCCCTCAAGCAAGCGATGAAGGGTCTAGGAACTGACGAAGTCGCCATCATTGCCATCTTATCTAGAAGATCCAACAAACAGCGACTTCAGATCATCGATGCGTATAAAAGCATGTATGGAAAGGTAAGGCTTCGTCTGGTTTTTCACGGGTCGTCTTTTTTGGTGGCCTTATATCAGTCCAACGCCTTTAGCAGATTCACCCGTGTAACATAATAGCACCCGCAGTAAACTTGTGCACTGTGCGGTGCTGCAGAACATAAACGTCGCTCCGCTGTTTCCGGGACAGTTTATTTTTCTTCTTTAATTTGCTTGTTGTCTTTTGTAGTCTTTGTCGTTAAAATGTATGCTCTGTCTTTATTTTCTTTTCATTGTAACTCGACTTTTTTATTTTTATGATGGGATATACAGACATACAGAGCGTGTTCCATCTATGTATGATGTTACTATGTTACTATGTAAGGCGTCACGAATATTGGGTTCTTGGCGTCAAGGCTGGAACGCATTTTTTCTCTTTTCGTCAAATATCACCCCTAGCCAATCACGTTACAGAGATCCGTAGTTACCACGCTTACTACACTCCCGAGCCCAAGCAAATGTTACTATTAGTAACTATTTTGAGAAGGTTGGAACGGTCAGCATAGTATTTTTTCGTGAGGCTGTAACGGAAATAGTAACTAATAGTTGCTATAGAACTAATGGTTACTATTGTGAGAAGGGTGGAACACCCTCACAGTTGCGTATGTAGCTCGGGTGTAGTCAATGCTCGAGTCAATATTATTTTCAAATCATCCTCCAATTCTACTTTCATGCAGCACACAGAAGGATCAGGTTCAGGCAATCAGTTCCTCATAGGAGTTTCGACACTCTCATGAATTCCTTAAGTAAAAGTTGAGATTTTCTTTACTTTATAAGTAATACAGAAAATCTGGTCGAAAAAATCTTTTCGTCCCATCAGTCTGTAGTTTCGAAAACTCTTAATTTTTCCGCCGTTACACTCCAAGAAGAAAACAAGAAATGTTTCCAGACGAATTAGTTCGTTTAGTCGACTTCATGACATTGGACAGAAACCTTTCTTTGTTGACCGAGACTCAGAGCAAAACAATAATAGGCAGTAGCACCAAGGACCCATAAATTTCCTGTAATGACTCGCCATTCAGGGGGCTTGTCATTTCTTATGCTTCTATGTTGCTATGTTGCCCGAGCCTCACCTAGTTTGCAAAAATTCCGCTTGGATCGAATCGGCGTTCTTGCTCAGATAGACAAAATTGCCAGCATGCCACCCGGTACCTAAGCTAGGACAAAAGACCCAGTATACTCTTCCATTTCAGAGAAATATTCCGAGTTCAGCACAACAGCTGCGAAAAATTCTGTTTATCTGGATAGTCGGGTATTTTATCACCGTGGGTATTTTTCGAACTATCTGACGCTCGATCAAGAGTGCATCAGAAATCTCTTATTGACAAGCCCCCTGAATGGTGAGTCATTACAGGAAATTTATGAGTCCCTGGTAGCACCAAGAACTATCGGCGTATTCTCGCCGTTCCCCGAGGACTCCACTTGAGGAGTCCCCGCGTTTTTGTTTGTCCCGGGGACTCACTCCCCATATTCTCGCGAGTCCCCACCGACGGGGAGTGCTCCGATTATCATCACCATCATCGAAAAGGACTCCCTTTCAGATTCGGAGGGGAACCAATTTTTGCTGGTGTTGGGGCACTGTAAAATTAATTAAAAACAATTAGAATAAACAAAACCAAAAGTAAAGTGGATCCCGACTAATTTCGTCAACAGCATATTACTTTTTCGAAAAAAATCCATTTTGGAAGCATTCCCCGTGTTCTCGCTGTTTCTGTACTCGGAGTCCGCTTGGAGTGACTCCCTCTATTCTCGCCGTTCCTTTCGATTCCCCGAGGAGTCCTCCGGGAATGGCGCTAATACGCCTTATGCTTCCCATGCTTTGCAAACGTTCCGTATTCGTACAGAATATGGAGTATACGTACGCGTACGTATCCGCAGAGTATGCGTACGGGCCATATTCTTAGTGGGCCATTTTTCAGAAGTCGGTGTCACTCTTTGTCCTCCACCCTGGTGGCACCGTCAACCTGGTTATAAGGTTAAATAAATAGATAAGATATAATAAATTTTAGCTCTGAAACCGGGCTATTTATTGCCGTAATCCTTAGACCAGACGAAAGCAGTCGTTAAGCAGCAATTATTTCTGATTTAGAAAGTGTAGGAGACTGGTGTACCTCTGGAGAAGAAGGGATACACATACGTATGAGTAACCTGCTCACCCCTGGTCAAGGGCGTCACGACTGGGGGGGGAGGGGGGGATGTCCCCCTCCAATTCTGTCGGCCAGTCGGTAAACAATAACCAAGTCGGCGCGAAGCGCCGCGATTTTTCGTCAAAACAGTTGATTTTTTCATGAAAATAGTCGGTTTTCTGAAAATCAGTCGATATTTTTCAAAAATGTCACTTTGTTGTTGAAAACGGTCGTTTTTTCTGCAGAACAAGTCGGTAAAAATTATCAGCCAGTCGGTAAATCCCTCGGCCCCCCAAAAAAAGATTTCGGGTAGTAACGCCTCTGCCCCTGGTGGCATGCCATCCCGTTTTTTAATGGTTATACAAGAAAGGGCTTAGTGTACTAGAGACCTGTAAACCCGATTTTATTAGTGCTATTCCGATGTAGGGACCAGAGCAAATAACACTAGGGAGTATCGCCAAGACTTGGTAAGATTGACACAAACTCTAATAGCAGTGATACTAGCACCACTAGCGATCGAGAACTTCCCTACTGAAAATCATTCAGTCGTTCACCACAGCTGGCTCAAATATCTCCATATCCTAAACATTGCAAAAAAAAGATACAGCTGTTTACATGCTGTTTGCAGACCGCACCTTTGCTTTACTGGAAATTTTTAAACCTGCAAGTTTGTCTAGTTTTAAACGCTGCAAGCGAAGTGGGCGGCGCTAAGAATATGGGCCGTTTGCAAAGCATGTAAAGCATAGATCGTAGGCGTATTCTCGCCGTTCCCCGAGGACTCCTAGCGGAATCGAAGGGAACGGCGAGAATAGAGGGAGTCACTCCACGCGGACTCCGCGTACAGAAACAGCGAGAACACGTGGAATGCTTCCAAGTTTGATTGTGTTCGAAAAAAAAATATGCAGTTGACGAAATTAGTCTGGATCCACTAAGTTTTCGGTTTTGTTTACTCTGATCGTTTTTAGTTAATTTTTCATTGCACCAACACCCAGCAAAAACTGATTCCCCTCCGAATCTCAAAGGGAGTCCTTTTTGATAATGGTGATGATAATTGGAACATTCCCTGTCCGTGGGGACTCGCGAGAATGCGGGGAGTCAGTCCCCGGGACAAACAAAAACCCGGGGACTCCTCAAGTGGCCTATAGTGTTATTTTGCTCTGGGTACAAGCAAGTATTTTAACCAGTTGAGTTAAAAATGCATCCTGCTTCTTTTAAGCTTGCCCTGTTTTCCGAAATCTACGAACTGGTCCTGGCTGTTTAAACCTCGAGTGTCTTATGATTTTTTTTGTTTGTATTTGTTTGTCCGTTTTCTGTGCACATATTCCCTTGGGTAGTGTCACGTGAAGAGGGTTTTCGCGAGATCTCGTAATCACTTTCGGGCGAATGAAGCGCGTCGCGAAAAATGTGGGAAAGCGATTCCTGGAGTAACTTTCCACTTTCCCGCTGGTCGCGAAAATACATGAAAAGCTGACATCGCCGGGAAGATGTTAAACTAGAAACTATTTCTAGTAAATACGGTTCACTTCAGGGTTCTTTGATTCTCAAATATTCCATCGAGTAACGCCCTAATAACGCTTGCCATTTTCCTTCATTTATTAGTGATACTTGCACTGTTTTTTTCCCACACCTTTGAAATTCAACTTTCCGTGGAGCTTTCCACGATCCTCGTGGAATCACTTTCCGGGAAAGCTGCTTCGCTTTCGAAGCGCGAGAAACATTGGAAAGTGATTCCGACTTTGCTTTGCAGCAAGCCCTCCTTTGACTTACCTGTAGATCGGCAATCACCGCACAAGTGACAGGGCTCGCACCAGATGCACTAGAAGATTACATACGCCGTACAGTCAGAAGCGAGCAAGACAGGCAGCGACGCAAACTTAACATCGTCGGATACGGGATTCCTGTCCAAGCAAGTGACGAAGACTTCCTTGCCAACTATTTCCAAGAAACCTACAAAATAGCGACCAAAGTATTTACCGTGAAGAGACTACCAGCCTCGGCCCCCACGGCTGGGCAACCACTGCGACACCAACCGGTCCTATTCACGGTAGCCAGCTTCACTGACAAGAAGCTTATCCTGGATGCGTCCTACCAGCGAAAAGATTCGATTCGATTCTACGGCGACAGCTCCAAAGAAGATCGCAACGCCAGAAAAACCTTGTTGGAGGAGATGAAGAAGAGACAGGCGAACGGAGAAACAGACCTAGTGATAAGAAAAGGAAAAATCATAAAAAACGGGCAAACTCGAGCAACTCCGATGGAGGGCTGCTCGAGCATGCAACAGTAACCACTACCTACAACCGTCTCGGCCCCCTTGTAAATAGACTTTGTGTGAGTGACTATAATGATGTAACAGTAAGTTTGTGTGAAAGTGAAAGTAGTGAATTGACATTTACGTCCCCGTGCCCTTCCGCACTGTCCCTCGATAGCAGCTCTGTGTACCTCAGCTGTAATTCACCCACTTCAACTGTAAGTGAGAACAACAGTGAGCAGAACCCAAAATCGCCCAGACACGCCCGAAAACTTGTGAACATCATGACTGTAAATGTCGATGTCATCACCAACAAGATGCCGGAACTGGCAACAGTGCTCGAACTAAGTCAGATAGACATTGCAACTCTTACAGAAATTTGCCCCAAGAATTCAAGATATCAACTGACAGAAGACTCAATCTGCCCCTCTGGATACAACATCTTCAGCAATCTGTCTGATCCAAACTGCAGAAGAGGAGTTGCTGTTCTAGCTTCCAAGGAATTCCAGGTAAAAGAAATTTCTGTCCCGAATTCTTACTTACCTTGGGTTGAAGCCACATGGGTCTCCCTGTCCCTACCTAACGAAATGTTTGTCCTAAGTTCAGTTTACAGGAGCCCCAGTAGTCCATGCCAGCTGTCCTCTGAAAGAGCAATTGCTGAAATGACCCAATTCGTACTATGCAATTTCCCAAAAGCAACTCTGCTCATGACAGGGGACTTCAACCTCCCAAATGTGTCTTGGATAGATGGCCAAGGTATGACCAAGTCAAGCCTTGAACAAAACCCATTAGTACAAGTTCTATCTGACAACTTTCTGTACCAAACAGTAACTATGCCCACAAGAATGCGTCCAGGACAAAATCCCTCTACACTGGACCTAGTCATAACCAATGACCCAGAAAAGGTGATCAGCACACATACTCTCAGTCCAATTGGCTCAAGTGACCACATGCCAGTTCTCTCATCTATACAACTCAACTCCAAACCATCAAAATATACCAAGCAATCTTTTACAAACTACAAGATGATGGTGGAGCAGCTGCTAGATGCTAACCTGGAAAAACTTGTCTCAGAAGATGTCGAAGTCTCATGGCTATCTCTAAAAAAGGTCCTACTAGAGAGCCAAGCCAAACACACCAGCGTGACTTGGAAAAAGAAACCAAAAACTCTACCCTTCCTCACCCCGAAAATCAAGAAACTACGCAACAGGAAGAAAAGACTTTGGGAGAAGTACACGAAACAAAAAACTACAGCTTTGTACGAGAAGTATAAAATTGCCAGAAACCTCCTCAGAAAAGAAACTCGAAAACTGACTTCAAACTACGAAGAACGTCTGGCCAAGAATGTCAAGGAAAACCCAAAACTATTCTGGAAACATATTTCCCTTAAGAAGCCAGGCAGACACTCCGTACCAGACTTGGAAAACAACAGCTCATTCTCCTCTTGCCCCTCTGAAAAAGCAAACCTGCTCAACCAGCAGTTCGCCTCAGTTTTCTCAAAGGACGACATCCAATCAGCCCCCCCACCAGCAGAACAGGCTCACACTCCCTTCCCAATGGTACACTCACCAGTCACACTCGAAGAAGTAACCAAACAGCTTAAGGAGCTAGATGCAAACAAATCTACTGGTCCTGATGGTCTCAGCCCACGACTGATGAAGGAACTAAGCCCTGCAATATCAGCCCCACTGGTAAAACTATTCAATCTGTCGCTAACACAGGGAAAGCTTCCAGGGGACTGGAAGAAGGCAATAGTCATTCCAATTCACAAGAAGGGTAGCAAAACTTCTGCAGCAAACTACAGACCTATCAGCCTTACCTGTGTGGCGTGCAAGATCATTGAGAGAATCATAAACAAGCGCATCATCAATCATCTTGAGGCCAACTCACTTATCAGCAACAGCCAGCATGGTTTTCGTTCAAAGAGATCCGTGGACACAAATCTTCTTGAGTCATACAGTCTTGTAACTGACCTACTAGAGAAAGGATTACCTGTGGACATGATATTGCTGGATCTAGCCAAAGCATTTGACAAAGTTTGTCACCGCTACCTCATTCACAGGCTACTTACCCTATCTCTTAGTCCACAAGTGGTCAGTTGGACAGAGGACTTTCTGAGGGATAGAACGCAGCAAGTAAAAGTGACCACTGGACCAAACAGTCACTCCCTCTCTGATGAAATCAAAGTTACTAGTGGGGTCCCCCAGGGCAGCGTCCTGGGCCCCACCCTGTTCAACATTTACATAAATGAGCTACCGCTTATCACCAGCAACAAAACCACCCTGTATGCGGACGATTCGAAACTCATAGGTCCTGCCAACACCTCTTCTGCCATCCAATCCCTCCAAACTGATCTCAACAACATGTGCTCTTGGGTCAAAAGATGGCTGCTGGAATTCAACGCAGAAAAATGCAAGGTCATACACTTCGGACACAACAACCCCAAGCATCGGTACCTTATGACCCAAAACTCTGGGAGTCACCACACACTCGAGCCTGTCCAGGAGGAGAGAGACCTTGGGGTCATTGTTGACTCCCAGTTGAAGTTCAGCTCCCACTCACAGCATATCTCAGCCAATGCTAGCAGAGCCCTAGGCATCATCAAACACAGTATCACCAGCAGAAGTAAACTGGTAATCACCAAACTCTACAAAGGATTAGTAAGACCTAGATTGGAGGTAGGGACTATACTGGCTACCCCTCGATTCAAAAAGGACAAGGCAGCTCTTGAACAAATCCAACGAAGGGCCACCAAGCTGATCGCCGGTATGGAAAATAAGACCTACATTGAACGACTGAAGGAACTCAACCTCCCCTCCTTAGTATACAGACGGAAACGCGGGGACATGATCCAGGTGCACAAACTTCTCTCAACCAATCAAGAAAATGAGCTCCTGGAGATTGACCCCTCCCACAAAACACGAGGACACCCTAAACGAATCCGCAAACTTCACGCCAGAACTGGAGCAAGATGCAACTTCTTCTCAAATCGGATTGTGAACCTCTGGAACAACCTCAAGGAGGACACTGTTGCTGCTGAGTCAACAGATGCTTTCAAACGACATCTGGATGGTGAGTGGCGAGATGCACCGTGGAAATTCGACTGGGAAGCACCGGAATCTTCCACCAGAACGTAACCATCAACAACAGTCATCACAAGGAGTGATTCAACAGGATCGAAAATCCTTATTTCACTCCAAGCTGTGATTTAAGGTAATTTAAGGTAATTTAAGGTAGATTGATTTTTTTTTTATATTATTTTACATTTCTGAGTCCTTTTCTACCCTAGGGTAGTGCGGTCAAAAATTCTTCATTCATTTGAGCATGATGGGCTCATATTAGCGGGTCAGGTGTGGTAAGTGGTTTGAGTGTCGTTAATAAGCTGTTGTGGTATATCTGCGATCCTATCGGAAGGGTTCGTTCTGCTTGCCTGATGACTGTTGTCAAGAAGGGCCGACAATAGCGAGAATAGATTCCCTTTATTCGTCCCCTCCCGTTTTTTGCTTTCTTTCTGCCCCAGCTCTGTGAGTCACACTGGACTAAAAATCCGTTCCCAAGAAAGCGTATAGGCTATCGCCATAGCAAATCTCAGCTGACGTAGGCTATCCCTCGGGCTATCCGTTTTGCGCAATCAGATAAGGGTTTAATCGTTCTAGCGAGTGCGGACTGGACAATCGAACAACCTTTTAAAGGACCCCTCGCACTATTTACTCTTCAACTTACAGTATTTAAAAATATTTGAGTACTTAATAGGCTGTACTTTCAATAAATAACCCACGGTTTTGGCTGTTTTAAGCCTTTTGCAAAACCTGTTGACTTATATCGAAAACAGGGATATATATTTACATAACCGGTTTTTGTAATGGAAAACTTCTCGCAGACAACCATCGACAGCGGGATACACATCGAAGGAAGCAAAACACAGCATGTGAGAAAATCACCGTGGTTTTGTTAGAGGGGTTAGAATCGAGGGGTCGACGACTCTAATTTTTTATGTACACCATTCCGGAATAACCTAATAATCCTGACCATTCCGGATTATTCTAACCATTCCGGATTATTCCTAACCATTCCGGATTATTCCTAACCCTCTGTATGGGATATAATTCCAGTTGAAATTAGAAATTCGAGTCATCTGGCATCCTTTATGGCTACAGTGAAGAGATTTTTCCTTGCAAAACGATAGTAATGATGCGAGAGTGTTTTTTGTCAGCAGAATGTTTGTTGTATATGTATGAACCGTGTATGAATGGCATGTAGAATAATATAAAAGTAGTGTTACCACATTATGTAGAATAGAGAAGACTGCCACCTAATAAAATTTAATCTAATCTAATATAATCCATTCCGGATTATTCTTGACCATTCCGGATTATTCCTGAACTATTCCTGACCATTCCGGATTATTCCTTCGGGACGTGTACACCATTCCGGGAGAGTCGTCGACCCCTCGGTTAGAATGTAGTCTACCGTACTAAATTCGGGTCTTTGGGTTTAGAAATACATTGAGTGATTATGAAAGTAAGTTGCGTTAGTACTATAGGTAAGACAGGTCCTTTAAAAATAAGTGAAGCAGAAGCTTCCAAATCTGTTTTTTTATTTTTAGAAGGCGACAGGTCTTATCTTGCTTTTTGGACTCCTTTTCTTTTGCTTAGTTTTTCCAGTTTTAAACAAGGCGTCCACAATTTTCAAATGTTTTGCGTCCAACAGCCTCGTAGGAGTCCGGAGAGAGTCGAAAAGCGCCAACGAGAAAATCGCTAATTTCACCGTGCAAGTATTGGTATTTTTGGAAAACGGTATTTCTGAGCGAGTTTGTCGTGATGAGATAATTTCTAGTAAGAGCTGTCCTTTAAATAAACTTAAGTCCTACCGACTATAAATATCTTATCAGGGCAAATCACTTTCAAATACCACTATAAGGAGAAAACTAGTCCTGAAATTTAATTTTCAACACGGCCGCTGTTTTTGCTGCACGGTTGGGGCGATGACAGGATGTCAAATATGATGCGTAGTCAGCTTGGGTGTAACATATACATAGCTTTCCTTTTCGCGCACAACGGGGAAACCAATAGGAAGGGAAGGGTCCCTACGACCGAAAGCCTGAAAATCGCAGGACACATTTTCTCAGATCTGATAAGCGTCTTTTCCAGGATCTCATCAAGCACTTGAAACGGGAACTCGGCGGTGACTTCGAGCGAGCTGTTATCGCCCTGATGACGCCGTCAGAAGACTACTTAGCCAGCGAAATCCACGATGCGATCGATGGCTTGGGAACAGAAGAAGGAACACTGGTCGAAATCCTGGCCGGCAGTTCTAACGAAGAAATTCATCACCTTTCCGAAGCATACCAAAGACGTGAGTTCAATTGGACTTATACCAATCCAGCACAGTGTTGCCACTTGTCGCAGGATTCTGCGATTGGTCACAGGTTTTCGACTTCAATTTCGACTTCGAAATCGTACGGCAAAAGTTCAAAAACATCTTGGCCAATTTCAAGGCAACTCTTTTCCAGGCGCCAGAATGTCACAGATTTTTGCTGCGAAATGTCACAATTTCAGTCAGAAAAGTGGCAACACTGGTCCAGCGCTTCAAGTGTATAAGTCTGTTTACCCTCCCCCACCTCATCATCCCTCACATAGAGATAGTACAATAGATCCGAGCTGAGCAACCGAAAAGATAAACATTTACTTTTTAAAGTTTAACTAAAAATACAACTTATTACATCTGATATTTGGATACACTGAATCATGTTGACTCTTTTAAGGGATTTTGTAGTTTTTCAACCGCGGCACTTAAATAACGGTCAGAATGTGCACGGTCTGCACGACAACCCAAAATTCACCCAGACGTTGAGAATTTCAGTTTTCAAGTTCAACTGAAAAGCCAACTTATTTTGTATCATTTAATCGAACACACGGAATTATTTGGATTTTGCTATGAAATTTTTGTTGTTTTCCACTATCAAATAATACATAGACACCACTTTACACAAGGAACTTGTACCGTGACCAATAAACAAGAAACAGTTTTGTCGAATATAATTTAGAAGTAATATAATTTGCGAACTCTTGCGAATTTGTGATTAAAGTCTTTGGTTCTTATTTTTTTTTTCCATTCCTAGTTTACGACAAGTCTCTAGAAGAAGCCATTTCTAACGACACCTCCGGAGACTTCAAAAACATATTGATTGCCCTGGCTCAAGGCTGTCGAGGGGAAAGCGACTATGTCGACGAGGACAAAGCTAACGAAGACGCTGAGCGACTCTACCTAGCTGGTAAGTTTTGTCGCAAAATAGCACTCGGCATGCTTTTTTTGTATGGGCGATGTAGATGAAGCACCTAAATCACACAATAGTTGTTTGCCTAGTGACGTTTCCTGTCAACCGCTAAATTGTCACACTCTAAGTTAGTAAGTAAGTAATTTATTTATAACCCACCATTTTGAAAAATGGAGTAAATGAAAGAAAATACATAGAACACATAAGCACACAGAAAAAACATTTTTTTTGGCGGCGCAGGTTAGCACGTCAAAGATAAATCGGCTTTTGTGTGAAAAGTTGTAATAAAGAATCATCAGCACCCTCCCAATCTGTTCAAGTTGAGCTTGGAACCTTGTGGAAAACCGATCATGACAAAATGTGCAAAGGACACTTAATTTTCAATCTTCGGCCAGGAAACAGTGGATAACGTCGTGCGTTGGTTGGGCCCTGTTGTCCATGATTTTTTATAGTGACGAGTAAACATCCAAAAGGGTAACACTTGTGTCTTGAATTTTGAACTTCTCCGTCAATGTATGGTTCTGAACATCCAATACAGAATGATGATTCTAAAACACTGCAAGGTCCTTCACCCTGGCTTTCAATCTGAAGATCTTGTTCTCCATTCTTTGGCTGCCCCCACAGGCCCATTCGGGCTTTCCTGAGCCCAGGGGTGGTTTGAAGGGCTTGGGCATGGGGGGGGGGGGAGGACTTCAGAATATACGACTGGCCAAAAACACAGCACCAGCAGGCTCAAGAAATATCAACGTTATAGCTTCTAAAACGTTACAGAAAACGTCATTGTAGTAAAAAAAATAATAAGCAAATAAGTAAAAGGAATTAGACGTTGCCGTTCATGTCAAATTTTGCTGGAGAGAAGACAAGCCTCGGTCCAGCTTCTAACATATAAGTAAGTAAGTAAGTAATTTATTTATAACCCGCCGTTTTCAGAAAGCGGAGTAAATGAAGAAAGTAAATAAAACACATAAACATACACAAAAAGACACTTAATTTCAATCGTCGGCCAGGAAGCAGTGTAGAAGGTCGTGCGCTGGTTGGGTTCTGTTGTCAATGATTTTTGATAGCGAAGAAGAAACATCCAAAAGGGTAACACTTGCATCTTGAATTTTGAACTTCTCCGTCAAAGTATGGTTATGGCATAATTCCGACAAGTGGAGCAGGTGCTTTGCATATTTAAAATAACATGATCTCATCTTTTTTATCTCCTTCTTTCGCAGAACATGAGTGACACCAGAACGAAATAGTATAGAAGGAGCGCAGAAGGTGCTGTACAATTTTCCCAAAGCTTTACGATTATAGCGCCCCCGGTTGGGGACGATGCGCCCATAGGCGGATCTACCGAAGACAAACTAAAGTGAGCGCCGCAGGGGAAATTTTTTCAGTCCGAGCAAAACTCAACTACTCCTTTACAATTTCTACCTTTTAATGTAGCTTAGTGAAATCTCAAGCTTAAAACCTAAGACAAATGGTGCACGCTTCAACTAAATAGAAATAGGGTAAGACTACGAAAGAGCTGCAGGCAAAATTTGTTAAATCGGCCTTTATTCGGCAATATTCAACAACTTCCCACACAAACTCTTGCTGTTAACGTGGCTCAGATCGTAAGCATCAGCTTTTACCGTATGTACCTAAATAGATTTTAAATCCGACCTTTTCCTGGCATTTCTAGATTTTAAGGTGGCTGAAATCTTACGCCTAACACCTCACCTAAATTACGGACCATTCAACGAGTAGGCGACTATGAAAGACGGCGCAGGTAAAGTTTTGCGAAACATTTTAAAGGCTGCCTACTATATCACAGATCAGTCCTTGCCCCGTCAACTCGTAAACGGAGTGGGATATTTTCTCGGAAGTTTGGTACGTGGTAGGGCTTCCACTTTGAATTTAGACTACAAAAATATGCTGCATCATCAGGCGGTTGTGCCTGTTTCTTTTTAAGAGACGGAGATTTTTGCACAAAATCAGGGAGGACAATGTTGAAACGTCGCACCGCAGGCGAGATTTTCGAAAATCAGGCTGTTTTCAGCGCACAGAGTGAAAATCTCCACTTGGTAATGGAATTTATGTCACTCTGAAAAGTTCGAAACATACGACAGTCATTCTAAGAAGCTCAAAAATCATGATATTTCGTAACGTAAAGACTTATAGAAACTATACAACTCATACGGCCAAAAAATAGGTCATTTACTGTCAAAATTCACTTAACTGTACGGCAAGCTCAAAACTTACGACTGTATCGAATAGACGACTACCAAATCTCTTCGTAAAAATACGAGAAGAAACGGGTAATTTTCAGGGAAAATTCGCGGTTGATGTCATTCTGGCTAGTTCCATACGACTGATTCTGACAAACTGAGAAGACAAAACTGCGAATCTGACAAGCTTAAAACATAATACTAAAATCTCTATGGAACAATACGACCAGAAACAGGTCATTTGAATGCAAAGTTTGCTTTGTCTGCCTTTATCTGGCAAGGTCAAAACTTACGACTGTCAAAATTTTAAAAAATTTACGACTAGAAAATCCCTTCGTACTGTACGACAAGAAACAAGTCTTTTCAGGCGAAATTTGCGGTTGGTGTCATTCTTGCAACCTCAAACATACGACTTTCATTCTGGAAAACTCAGAACACACAATTGTGAATCTGAAAACATACGAATAGAAATTTCTTCGTAGCCATACGACTAAAAAATGTGATTTTGGGTGAAATTCACGTTTGTTAACTGCCTGTATGCCATTCTGACACGCTCAAAACATACGACTGTCATACAGACAAGCTCGAAACATACGACTAATAGTAGATTCTCTGGAGCATGGGGGGTGAGCCACCCCCCACGCCCCACCCATCGAACCGCCCCTGCCTGAGCCTCGTTTTTGTTGCGCGCTGCATGTCCACTTCCCGACCGCTTCTGCTTAATTGCGTTTTTGCACTGCAGTGCTTCGGAGGAAGATGGCAGCGCTTCTCGAGAATCGCGGACTTGCTCACCGACCAAGTCCGTGCTTCCCTGCTAGGTACTGCTTCAACCAAGAAGAAATCTTGCAGGCAGTGAATCTAAAAACGCATTGTGTGCAGAAGCAAAGAAGTGCTGCAGCAGCGATGCAGCAGCACTATTGCAATTGCAACGAAGGTGTGTTCATTTAGTTTAGCATGTAAAAGTTGGTTTGTATAATATAGAGTATTAAACTAAAAAAAGAAGAGCTGTAAGCTCACATGGCACTTGCATGGGTTAATGTGTTTTGATTGATCAAAAGTAAGTTTCGACTTTGCGGTTGAGATGCGCACTCTAAGGGTGCTGGAACTTCTTTTGTAATCAAAACCCTTAAGGCAAAAATGCTAATGGGCTGATGGGCATCATGAAAATGCATATATTGCTTAAAAGTATTTTTTTTTATTTTGCCTTCAAGATTGGTACTTTAAGGAATAATCGGATTTGGGAAGTAGCAATTTCTAAGCAAATTTTGTTGAATCTCCAATTTTCCAGCGAAGTTTCATCGGCCTAGCACATCTGGAAGTTCCTTAACTCGCGATCACCGGAATCCCAGACCCCCCCCCCCCTCCAACTCCACCCACAATACCCGGAGCCAATCGATTGATCCAGAGCACCTGTTTGTCATTCGGACGAAGTTCGATCCAGATCACACCAGTCTAAGCGGGTCAAGTATTTTCCGCCCTCCCCCCAATAATTGCCGGATTCGGTCCGAAAATGAAAAAGATCACCAAAGAAAAATGTCCTCTGTTCAATTATTAAATTTCACTCGAATCCGATCACCCGTTCTAAAGTTACGCATGACTCAATATTCTGAATTCCCCCCCCCAAGATTATCATATCGAGGATTTTTTTTTTATTCCAAGTCAGTTTGACCGGTTCCCTGATATGCCTTCCAAGTTTCGTCGTGAAAGTCCCAAAAAACCGGAATTCCGGGACCCCCCCCCCCTCAAGTTTCCGGATCCAGTCAAATTGTGTAAAAGATTTACATGGATCAGATGTTTGTTCTTCTCAGAAAGTTTCACTCCGATACCATCATTCTAACCGTTTATCGATATAGCCCCCCCCCCAGCTCCCCCACGGTGCCCGTAGCCAATCCGATTCAGTAAGTGATTTACCTAGAGCATCCGGTTTTTCTTCCCACAAAGTTCCATCCCGATCTCTCGATTCTAAGCGGGTCACGTATTTCCCCCCCCCCCCCCCCCCCCCCCCCAATAGTTGCTGGATCCGGTCCGGATATGAAAAAAATCACCGGAGAAATGTCGTCTGTTCAATTCTTTTTCACTCGAATCCGATCACCCAATGTTAGGCATGACTGAAAATTCCGGATCCCCCTCCCTCCACTCCCCCCACCATTATCAGATCGACACAATTTTTATTTTGAAGTCAGTTTGATCAGGTCCCGAGAAACCCCCTCCCCCCGCCATAAGTGTACAGTGGTCTAAAGGATTTATCTGGAGCAGATGCTTGTTCTTCCCAGCAAGTTTCACTCCGATCCCTCCATTCTAACTGTTTCTTGAAATTTCCGGTCCCCCCCCAACTCCCTCCTGGCTAGCGGATCCGGCCAAGACTTTAAACCGGACATCACAGATATATAATCTATTCAGATATTAAGTTTCATTACAATCCGATCACCCGTTCGAAAGTTAAACACTTCTCAATTTCCCGAATTCCCCTGCCCTCGGAAAACTGATTATTCCTAAGTTTGTTTGATCGGGTCTCTGATATGCCTGCTAGCACAACTGGAAGTACCCTAACTTGAAAAAGTGTGACAAAATGCCCTAAGTTTTCAAGTTTCCAGTGCCCCCCACTCCCCGCATATGGTCGGATCGGGAAACTGATTATTTCCAGGTTGCTTTGGTCGGGTCCCTGATATGCCTGCCAAGTTTCATTGTCCTAGCTCATCTGGAAGTATCCTAACTCGAAAAAGTGTGACAAAGTGCCCTAAATTGTCAAGTTTCCAGCATATGGTCGGATCGAGAAACTGATTATTTCCAGGTTGCTTTGGTCGGGTCCCTGATATGCCTGCCAAGTTTCATTGTCCTAGCACATCTGGAAGTACCCTAACTCGAAAAAGTGTGACAAAAAACTCGGAGCGATCGACAGACGGAATTGTGATCGGTATATGGCACTTGAGCCAGAGGCTGCAAGTGCCATACAAACAAAAAAAAACTTGTACGCTACTGAATCTCATCAGTTTCATACAGTACAGCCAGGCAGGAGGCAAGGATTTGTATGTGTCGTCAAGGTTGTCCCAGTAGGTGTTAGAGTGACCCTGGAACAATCCAAACGACCTGAACCAAATACAGCAAACTCGCATTTCTGAATGTCCGTCAAAGAAACAGGTGTGTGTGATACATACGCCCCCAAAGCTGAATACTCGCGAAAACGCTCTTTTGTCTTTTTTGCCGTATTTATCAAATGTCTGCTATAAATAAAAAATCTCAATGAATACGCACTAACCATTCTGCAGGCCCACTAGAAATCATCCTCAGTGTTTAGTGTTTGTTCTTTCTCCTTAAACAAGACCAAAGGTGTCGATGGGATCCCAAAAATCTAAGATTTGATCCAGACAATTCGGTCTTGTCTTCGCCAGGCTAATCATCAGAGAAAACCGAGTTCAGATATTCTATCTACCTATCTATACCTCTATAAGCCATATCTATTTTGACGATATTGACCGAAACTTCCTGCTTTACTATTGCCAAATTTGCGGTTTCGCCCGAATTCCGAGCGAACTACTAGTCCAGCAAAAAAAGAAAAACTCAGAAACGAAGCCGGCGTATCTCCTTATCCCTATAAAGAAATCTAATCAACTTTAAATAAAATTTTGACTTAAAAAAAATGCGGCTACAATCGGATTTCGACCTAATTATATGTCCGGGTAAAAAAATTGATCATTATATACAGACTCAGCGTCTCTTCTTACCCCTAAATATAGCATCTAATCAACTTCAGATAAAGTTTTTACTTTTAACATATTTTCCGGTTTTGGCCGGATTATAGGTGAACTACTTGTCCGGCGAGAAAATGATTGTCACCATCGTGCTTAGCATGTCTTCTTACCCCATAATCGACTATCACATTAGCTGTTTAAAAATATTTTGTTTGTCCCTTGAATTGGACCCCCACCCCCAAATATAGGGCTACAGAACCCATCTACGAACTCGACCTTACCCTTGACCCAAACAATCCTCGTACCAAGTTTCATCAAAATACCTCATTCCCTTCGAGAGTTATCGTGCTTACAGACGGACAGACGGATGACGGACAGACGGAGAAGTAACTCATCTTATTACTTGGATTTAATTTTGCCGCAAGTTTGGAATTTCCCTCCAGATTCCAAGCCAGAGATTACCTCCAAAGAGCGTGTTCAACCCTACTTACCGTAATTACTACGCATGATGTCACGAATTCTGTATTTTTGGCGTCCAGGCTGGAACGTATTTTTGGGATCCCAAAACGTAAGTGGAGGTATACCTATGACATCGCAAAAGTTGCTCGTCCGTCTGTAAGCACGATAACTCTCGAAGGGAATGAGATATTTTGATGAAACTTGGTGTGAGGATTCGTTGGGTCGGCGGACTAGTCGATTTCGTAAATGGGATTTGTAGCCCTACATTTAGGGGTGGGGGAGGGGGTTCAAATTAAGGGGCAAACAAGATATTTTGAAACAGCTAATGGGATAGTCGATTATGGGGTAAGAAGTGAACACGATGGTGAAAACCATTTTGTAATCGGGCAAGTAGTTCGCCTGGAATCCGGCCAAAACCAGAAAGTTTGTTAAAAGTAAAAATTTTATTTGAAGTTGATTAGATGTTCGATTTAGGGGTAGGAAGACATGCTGAAGACGATAGTGAAAACCATTTTCTCGACGGACAAGTAGTTCGCCCGGAATCCGGCCTAAACCGGAAAGTTTGTTAAAATTAAAAGATTTATTTGGAGTTGATCAGATGTCCGATTAAGGGCAAGAAGACAAGTTAAAGTTTTATTTGTAGTAGATTAGATAACAGATTTAGTGGTAAGAAGAGATGTTGAATTCGTGTGTGACAATCATATTTTTCCCGGACACATAGTTCGACCGGAATCCGGCTGGAGTCGGAAAATTTGTTACAAGTTAAATTTTTATTTGAAGTTGATTAGATGTTCATTATTGGGGAAAGAAGATACCCCGAGTTCGTTTTTTAGCTTTCTTTTTTCGCCGGACAAGTAGTTCTGGAATTCGGCCGAAACCGGGAAATTGGCAGGAAGTTTTCTTCAAAACAGATATGATTTATAGGGGTATCTGAACTTGGTTTTCTCAGATGATTAGCTATTTGGCCTTAATCTGTTTCTGAATTTAATAGTAAAAATGTGCAAGGAGTCTGGCGATGACTGGATCTGGCCAAGACAAGACCCAGTTGTCTGGATCAGATATTGAATTTTTGGGATCCCATCGAAACCTTTGGTCTTGTTCTATTTGCCGCAAAATATCGTGCCACGCGCTAATACGACCAGTCACATCACAAAGTTCCGTAGTTACCACGCTTATTACGCCCCGAGCGTGGTAAGCAAATAGTTACTATTAGTTACTATTTTGACAAGGTCGGACAGTCACCGTAGTAAATTTCACGAGGTTGAACGAAAATAGTAACTAATAGTTACTATTGTTAGACGGGTGGAACACGCTCAAAGTTGTTCGTCAGACTTGAGCCACAGGGCGCGCCACACAAACTTAGAGGGGCGCGGAAACAGACTTGGGGGCCACACAAACGATCTCGGAAACACTTTTTCTTTTTCCACAGAATCTTTGCAGTATTGCGGAAATGGCGGTATTTGCAAACTAAAGGTTCGTGCACACAAAGTACGATTTTCGAAGTCGGAGGGGAATGTCATCGCTTCGAAATCTTGATATAGGTTTCCCTTTATCGACGTGAATCTCTCACACGAAATCTTATCGGACTTTGTGTTTACGTAGCTTAAAGTTTAACCAAATGAGATCCGGCAGTCTAGTTACAAATCGCTTATTCACTTAAATACACCTGAAAACACCATAAAAATGCGTTACTCCACTCGTTACTCGACTGAGGTTTTCGATGATTTCCGTGTACTCAATTTCTCCCAACTCCACCTATCGTGTAAAACTTCGCTTAAACAGCGTTTAGTTGAATCTGATAATGAATACATCCTTGTGCTTTGTTCTCCATGGCTCCGCCTCTCTCTGCCAATTTGGCAGAAGTTGTATGAGCCTGGTTAAGTATTTTTGCTTTTTTGTCCATGTGATATTATTTACACTTGTTGCCGCGTTCGTTCTTTTTTTGTCTTCTTCTTTTTTCCTGTTTTCTTTGTGATATGGTAATTTTTTACTGGAATAAAGTTAACTGATTGATTGGTTACTCCGTTTGACCGCTATCAACTTAAAGTCGTTTTCATCGAATGAACCTATTCTTTCGGATTTCTAGTACCTCTATGCGCCTGTAAATCTTTGCTTACAATATCCAACCACAAAGTTACGCCATTGCCGAAAAATAAACTAAACATGGCAGATCCCTTGCTAGGATCTCCTGATTTTTCCGGGCGCGTCTGTAATCGTGGAAATGCAGGCTTTTTTTTTAATTCAAATTCTCCGCGTCAGGATGAATTTTGGGTTATTGTGCAAGCAGGGAGTGAAAAAAATATACAAAGTCTCTTAGATGTGTCAAAATATTGCAGTGCATTCAAACATCAGGTGTAATAAGACCAAAGGTTTTGATGGGATCCCAAAAATTCAGTATTTGATCCAGACAATTGGGTCTTGTCTACGCCAGATCCAGACTTCGCCAGACTCCTTACTATTAAAATTCAGAAACAGGTTAAGGCCAAAAAGCTAATCATCTGAGAAAACCAAGTTCAGATATGGATTCAGCATGTTTGTGTTTACCCCTATAAGTCATATCTGTTTTGACGAAAACTTCCTGCCTTACTTCTGCGAATTTCCCGGTTTCGGTAGTACGTATTAGTTCAGTAGTCGTCAGTAGTTCCGGACGAACTACTTGCCCGGCGAGAAAATGATTTTCACTATCGTGTTCAGCATGTCTTCCTACCCCTATCCGAAGATATAATTAACTTCAAATAAATCTTTTACTTTTAACCGATTTTCCGGTTTGGCCAGATTCTGGGCTAACTACTTGTCTGGCGAGAAAATGGTTCCACCATCGTGTTCAGCATGTCATCTTACCCCATAATCGACTGTCCCATTAGCTGTTTAAAAATATTTTGCTTGCCCCTTAATTTAAACCCCCTCCCCCACCCCTAAATATAGGGCTACAAAGCCCATCTACGAACTCCACCTTACTCTTGCCCCAAACAATCCTCACACTAAGTTTCATCAAAATATCTCATTCCCTGCGAGAGTTATTGTGCTTAAAGACGGACGAACAACTTTTGCGATGTCATAGGTATCCCTCCACTTACGTTTTGGGATCCCAAAAATATAATATTTGATCCAGACAATTGGGTCTTGTCTTCGCCAGATCCAGTCTTCGCTACGCTAATCATATGAGAAAACCAAGTTTAGATATACCTCTACGAGCCATATCGATTGTGATGATACTGACCGAAACTTCCGGCATACTTCTGCCAAATTTCCAGTTTCTGCCTAATTCCGAGTCCAGCAAAAAAAAAAGAACAATTCAGAAACGAATTCAGCGTATCTCTTTATCCTTATAACGAACATCTAATAACTTCAAATCAAGCTTTAACTTATAAAATTTCCGGTTTCAACTGGATTCCGGACGAATTGATTGTCACATATTGATTGTTCACATACAGATTCAGCGTCTTTTCTTAGCCTTAAATTTGTCATGTAATCAACTTCAAATTAAACTTTAGCTTTTAACAAATTTTCCGGTTTGGCCAGATTTCGGGCAAACTAGCTGTCCGACGAGCAAATGGTTTTCATCATCCTGTTCAGCATCTGAGCCCCCTCTCCCACCCCTAAATGTAGGGCTACAGAGCCCATCGAAGAACTTGACCTTACACTTGACCCAAAGATTCCTCACACCAAGTTTCATCAAAATATCTTATTCCCTTCGAGAGTTACCGTGCTGACAGACGGACGGACAGACGGACAACTTTTGCGATGTCATAGGTATCCCTCCACTTACTTTTTGGGATCCCAATAAGATGCTTTTTCAGTTAAACTTTAACGACAAAGGCACTCCTGCTGTCAAAGTTTGGTTGAAATGAAGAATCATTAGTCGCGTTTTTTTCCTGCCAAAAGAGCTTAGTGGCCTATCTCTCAGGTCCTCAGGTCTGATTTTTCAGACCTGAGGACCTGAGGACCATTCTCAGGTTTTGATTTACCTGATCTCTCAGGTCTGATTTTACCGTTTTTGGCAGGGAGTAGTTGGGCGCTGTTCGCCTTAGCAGATGGGTCAACTCACCTCGTAGTTACCAATCTCCTTCTCCCCAGGCCTGGGGAGAAAGGACAAAGGCCTTGGTCCAAAAACGGTCAAAAGAGCAATGACGAATAAGCGCTTGTTTTAAAATACAGGAAATTGAACCAAGGCCTGGGTCAATAAGGGGCAAAAAATTTGAATTTTTTGCCCCTTTAAATGAAAAAATTCATTAAAATCTTAGAATCAGAATCATTTATTTACGCAAGCTATCATAGTCAAAAGAAACTCAACTAAATGGCGCTTGGGCTTACAAATTATAAAAGGACACAAAAAAGAACGGAAACTTAAGCACTTATTAAACACTGTCGTGTAATACGGAACTAACGTGTTTAGAGGAACAGAAAACTTGACTCAAATTTGACTCGGGAGCTAGCTGACATACCAAGAATGTACCCTGAGTCGATATTGAGAGTAAGAAAAATTCTCGTTACGACTATAGCAGTTTCCGGGCAGTTTCCGGTCAGTTTCCGAGAATTTGACTTTTGAGTTAGTAGAAAAAACAAGCAAAAGGTTTGTGTGCCGGGAGTAGGGATCGAACGCACGACCTCTTGACTACTACCCCGATACTATGGCCAAAACATGGCCAAAGGCGAACTTTTACAGTGCATAAGTGCATAACTACAGTGCATAAGGGGCAAGGGCCTGCCAGCTAGCTTTGGGAGCACTAAGGAGGGGGTTCGAGATAACAAAGAAGGGGGGTCCTGTCGATAATAAGTCCCTGCATCTTTATATAAGCCCCTCAGGTCGGTTTGATGGCCGAAAGTTGCGTAGTCGAGTTTTCTGTGCCTTTAAGAATCGATTTGTTCATGTGGTAGGCGGTACCAGTTTGTAGACCTCGACGCCGCGTCGATTCGAAGAATCGGCGGCGGCCAGGGGTAACAGGGTCAGCAGCGGCGGGCCGCCGATTGATCGGCGTTTCCCACACTTTAGCACCTCTAGCCTCGCCTTTCATTGGTTGTTTTAGCTTCACATAATTTAATATTTACAAACTTGTAAATCAATCTTACAAGCTAGGGCCAAATAAACAAAAACAGGTCAGATAAAGTTTTAATGGACGGCAGTTCTGATGTCAGTCACGTATAGATCAAGAGTAGCCTTTATGTGCCTGATCTGATGACTATTATATCAGACGGGTTTGACCAGATTCATGAATCTGAATCTGGTCAAACATTATCACCAAAGATGTAATCACAGAATGGCTTTTGCTAAAACTATAGACTATATACAGTATCGCTTCCTAAGCGTCAATGCTGAATTAGCAATAAAGTGCGTAGACTAGACTTCAAAGAGATCTCTTCTTCATGACCTTACATATCTTAAAATTATTGTGGACAAACTGGATTTGGTTGACCCTATGGGGCTTGATACTGCTTATTTAGCACAAACTATCAGTCCAGTAGTGGAAAAAATTCGCTCCGCTGCTGCACTTGTGGCTGGAATCGCCAAACATTTTCGCGCCAAAGCAGCCACCCACGGAATTTGCTGGGCGTATTTTTTCCAGAACCCTAGTACATCAAAGTCAACCTCGCATCTATTGGCTTCTGCGGCTATGCTAAGGTACAAGTCGACTTGCCGCCGAATAATGGCATCGTTTTGTGAATCCTTGCCTTCTTCATGAATCGACCGTTTCTCAGTGCTGGCACAAAAGTAAAATCTTGAATGTAGCGCTAGATGGCAATGTCGTCAGAACTGGGGTGTGCCATAATTTTTGTCAGCGCAATACAAGTACAAGAACAAGAATATACAAAAAAAAGTGTGGGGCGCCGATACACAAGCGAATCGCCGCCGTTAAAGGGGCGCACTTTAGCCGTTTGAATTTCACTGTCACACCGCTTATTTTCGGCGCGGCGTCGAGGTCTACCAGTTTGGTACCAAAAGGAATATCGAGCTTTTCTGTCCGGCTTTGATACGATTTTTTTTACTTATAGGTGAAGGAAAGCTCGGCACTGACGAATCCGAGTTCATGCGGGTCATGTGCTCAAACAGCTATGCCCAGCTGCATGCAGTACAGAAGAAGTACAAGGCCTTAACTGGCAGCAGCCTCAAGGATGCCGTCAAGTCAGAGTTCGGCGGAAATATGAAAAAGGCTCTGCTTGCTATTCGTAAGTGAATAATTCTTGAAGTCTATGAATATTTAATCGGTGAATTTGTTGACGACAACAACAAGTGTGTAAGAAATTATCAACAAAAAAGATCAGCTTTCGCCATATTTGCCTAAGCATATGTTTATGTGCAGTCTGGAAAATTTTATTTGAAATCTTGTGTTGACGAGAACTACAAAGAAAAGTTCGTGTCGCTGTGCGTAATAGTAATTCCAGGTACGCTACTTATTATTCATCTTGGATAACTAACTTACAACTTGATCGAATGTGGAAATAAGTATTAATCGGAGATTACAAGGGGGGGGGGGGGGGGGGGCGGGCAAACAAAATAGGAGGTTATGCGATGTCTTGTTACAACTTGGGTCATTTTTTGTCAAAAAATTTAAATTGGGACGACAGTTTACGGGAGTCCCTCTAAACGTTTTCGTGTATGCCATTCGTACCATGATGATAACACAGTTATGGACCTCAGATTTTATGTTACATTGAACTAACGGGAACGAAAGAAACATAACAGATAACATCCAGTTATCTGTTGAAACCGTGCATCCTTCTGTTGTCGTTATGTAACTTCTGACAGTGTAGTATTTTTACCTATTGAAGGTGTTGTTGGAGATCTAGGCACGAAATATTATAAACTTAATTGGTCATAAAACTTTATTTCTAAGTGAAAAGGCGTTATTCTTGAAAGTGTTATGCGCAATTTGTTATGAAAATTCTGACAGTGCAATATTCAGAATTATTTCAATACTGTAAAACTAGGCTCTGCTTCTAACTTATTATCCACGGCATTGGCTGTTTTATCCTTTTCCCAGGTCCATTAACTTCTAGCAAAAATCAGATAACCGGTCTTACCCTTCAATAGCATGATACGCGAACGATCATCGGGAGCATAATGCGCATGCACAGTGGTGACTTGTGGCAAATGCAAAGGCTAGTGAGCTATGAACGACTGAATTGAATATAGTGAGGTATCGTTATTATTAGTGAGGTATCGTTATTATTAGTGAGGTACCGTTAGCGGGCTAAGAATGTAACATATGAAATATTTGTCTCCGGATTAATGATACGGAAGTAGGTTGCATTGGCGTTACAGACAAGACGAGTCCCTTAAGCCCAAATTGACTGCGAATCATGCCTGATTGGACGAAACGGATGCGTCAGCTGACATTCGTTCCGGCGGTGTTTTGACCCCTCTTCGAAAGGGTCCTCATCAGGCTGTAGCCATGTGGACGAATTCGTTTAGATCCATCAAGTTTATCTTACTCATTTCTGATCATGCCCGTTGCTTTCTAAAAGGTTAAATTCCGACATGGGGGTTGATATCGAAAAATAACTCCGGCCATTGAAAATAACCTATCCGAGCCTAAGGCGAGATAGGTTAACTGTTATAACTTCCTCGAACCGAAGGATTAACAATTAACCATGCACAAAACGTCTCTGGAGCTTGATATGACTTCATGTATCTCTCTGGAGGCTGATATCACTTTATATCATGCTCTTTGGAAGCTGATATGACTTCATATCATCCTCTCTAGAGGGTGATTGTGATTATGATCGTAATAGAACTGACTGCGAGTCATAGGATGATATACATTACACACCTGTTCAAGAAAAATTGTTTAAAGTCTCACTCAAAAGACAGCTAATGTTTACATATAATATTTCAATACACTGATACATTTTGTCCTCTCTGAGGGAATTTGTATTTCTTCACCTGAGGCTCTAGGAATGACGTTGAGAATGTGCACTGCCTGCAGGACAACCCAAAATTCATCGAGACGCGGAGATTTTGAATTTGAAAGCAAGCCTGCATTTGCAGGGTTAGAGGCACTACGTGCGGGAAGCCCGCTCTGGACAAGGAGTCATGCAAGGAATCCGTCATTTTTACTTAATTTTTTTTTACAGTGGCCTACCTTTGCGGTTGGTAAATATTTCAAGCATAGAGGGACAGGCGCCCAGAGGTACCACAAACCCAAAAGATTTCATTCGATGAAATCCTTTATCTGTGGACAACGGACAAACAGAGTAGCCCATTTTGTCGGGTTTTCTAGCATATTCTATTCAAGTCATCCCTGATATGTACATAGACTATCGGGTCTAAGCCCTTTTTCCGTTAAACTTTAATATATTTGAATATATAACCTACTATTTCTAATATTCTTTAATTTGAATGAGTGATGGATGTAGTTTACTGCCCCATTAGCTTGCACTTGAAATGGTACAAAAAGGTGAAGTATGGAGAAAGAACAGAAAAAGCACAGAGGTACAAGTAAAAAAAATAACAATTAGAGAACTATTCTAGAATGAAGAGTGTGGCATCACCGTGCCGTATGAATGTTCCTTTGCAACAATTTGTAGTAAACTTTGTTTACCAATTCTAGTTAGCTGTTGCAAAAAAGAGCCCAAGTACTTCGCTGAGCGTCTCAACAACGCAATGGAGGGGTTCGGTACCGATGACAAATCTCTGATTAGAATTATTGTCAGTCGGTCCGAATTGGACCTGGGAGAAATCAAAAGCGAGTTCCAGAAGAAGTATGAGAAGACTCTGGAGTCTGCCATAGAGGTAAGAAGTTCTGGTCAAGCTACCTTAGACCTTAGTTCCTCCTATACTTCCGTACCGCGGGTTTTTGGGGCCGTTAATTGATATTGAATTGAGTGTATAAACTAGCCCTAGATTTCAGATTCAGATTATTACCCGAAGCAGATGGATATTCCTTTTTTAGACCAAAATGATGAAAATCTTTGGATAATAATTCGGCCAAAACGACTCCCTCGACCAAATTCGGGGGTAGCGACTTGCACTTTTTATTTTCACCCGGACAATGTGATGTTGTAAAACAAGAGTTTTGGGAAAAGATTCAAGCATCTGCGGATTTTATTCATAAAAAATATCAAGTTTTAGCGCTAAGTAATTTTGGTGATGGAAATGAGTTAAATACACGTTCCCTTCCATCGTCATTAAACCTAAAAAACCTTGTAAATTTCTTTACTACGAATGCATGTCTCGATGTGGTTTTATTTGATTTGAAAGAATATTACCAAGCGCCTGAAGCTCTACCAGCACTGGGGGAAGCTATCATTTCATGATGCAATGGAAGCCTCTTGATAAAATAAAAGTGTCGTACTCGATGACAGAAGTGATTACTCGTCCAATTACCGATTGAGGTTTGCTTGCGTTTGGTGATTGGATTACGCGTGAGCCTTGGACTCGAGTTTGGAGTCCCCAACTTCTGATGAAAAAGCAGATTTTTCCCGAAAAAATAAAAACACGTCTTGATGCATTTTTCCCAGAAAAAAAGGTGAAGTTTTGTTATTCAGATAAGCCTTATGTAACAAAAGAGATTAAAAACTTGATTAAAAAGAAATTATTCTTGTTTCGGGCGGGTAACCGACAACACGCTAAGAAGCTGCGAAATGAAATAACAATGAATTGAAGAGAGCAGAGGAACAGTATGATCGTGAAGTTGATGATTTATGTGAATTAAACCGCAAAAATATTACCAGAAAATAAAAAGTGTGACTGGAAAATCACATAAAATTATTGATTTTAATGTTAATGAGCCCCCCCGAACAAACGGCAAATGCCCTTAATGCTCACCTGATAGCTAGTACAAACTTACCCACCTTTAAGACCGACACCTGCAAGTTCTCCAGAAGATAAAAGTGAAGGTTCTGGTATGTCAGTTCCAGAGCTAACAAACGATGAGATTGCTCCAAAATAAAAAATAAATTAAAAAAACATCAATTACACCTTTTGACATCCGAGTTCAACTCATAAAAGCTTTCCTAGAGGAAGTTAGCTGTACATCTTCAGAGCATTTATAATATGATTTCTAAAACTGGCCAGTATCCAAAGAAATGGAAGCTTGGTTTTGTCACCCCAATCCCCCCAAAAGGAGGTCAAAATGATTTTACGGGAGCGAGGCCAATTACTATGACATCAATTTTTAGCAAGGTGTATGAATCATTTGTTACAACATGGCTGAAAAAACACCTCCTTTCAGTGATTGATAAAAAACAATTTGGGAATCTACCAAAAACTTCGACAATGCATTACCTAGTTAGCTTGATTGATTTTATTTTGAAAAATTTGGATTCCCCAGGTAAGTGGTTAAATTTGATTGCAATAGATTTTAGAAAAGCTTTTGATTTGATTGATCATAATATTTTATTGGAAAAACTGAGACAGAAAAATATTCCGGATTTTTTTTTAAAAATTGTGCGAGGTTTTCTAACGGAAAGGCAGCAAGTTGTAAAATATAAAGGCCTTCATTCATATGATAAACATAAAAAGTGTGTAGATGGGGTTTATTTATGATAGTAGCGTGTGGCGTGCGAGCATGGTAATATTGGCGACTGGTTTGTGGTGCGAATACACCGAGTCTTTTCGAAGGCGATACTCAGTTCGTAGGTCAATAACTAAAACACATTTATTAAGGTTCGTACTTACATTGAAGATAGGTTGGTTAACACTTGTCACTTAATTTGCTCAGAGGTCAACTGAACTGAGAACAGAGCCCAGGTCGAACTCCCAAGTCGAACTGAGATCCGAACTGCGAAGTTGGTCCTTTTAAGCCCTTGGAAATATCAACAGAGTGCTATAACGAATAGTGTTACTGTTCGTACGTCCTAGCAAATCTTTATACAGTATGAAAGGGTTGGTGACCAATGGAGTGAGTTTGTCTAGGTTCTTGATGGGGAAAAGAGTTTTTTGATTGGAGAAAAGGAAATAAACTCTCTCCGTCGGAGAAAAGCGTGGGCGTTAGAGCTAGTCGGAAATAGAGAGAGTCGAGGATAGAGCTTGTTGAATAAGCTTTGATCAAGATATATTTGTATACTAGATGTATCCTCACATTACGCCCTCCCTCTGAAAAAATTCGAGCTCCCGCGAGACAAAAAATTACTAAGGTTTTCAGTTCAACTTTAAGCTTTAAAGTATGAAAAACAAATCATTTATGATAGCTTGCACTCGGGTTTTTAGTATTTACAGGGATTTAAACTTATTATTAACAATAATTTCTCTATTACTACTGACATGTGAAACTATTTTTTTTTTCTTCTATTTTTATGTTAGTTAAATTTTTTTCTTGATTTTTTTTGTTTTTGATACACTCACGTTGAATACAACTATCACGTAGATTAATATGAATAACACACAATGAAACATCAGTAGACGACTTCACTGTACAATGTTCCAATCATATTTCACAAATTGTCTTTCTGAACAACTTTATAGCAGTTGCTCGGTAATGCTTCACTAAAATAAGTGTTTACGGGAATGACCGCTTACCATTTCTCCGGGTCGTAAGTCTGTCACTGTTAGCAATCCCGCAGTATAACTTCACTGAATAGTGTTCATGTTATTCCTGCTTACACTGCTTGCACTGTTCATGTTAGGGATCACTTCATATCATGCCTGCTTGCACTTCACTGAAATAAGTGTTTCTGTTATGCCTGATTATACTTCTTAAGATCAGAAGTAACCACTGTTAGCTATAGTGCTAGGCACAGAGCTGTCACACTCGGTTATATCCGTCCATTAACCGTAATGCACAAAGTTTCAGCCACTGTTCAAAGTTTCAATCACTGTTGTCATATCATCACTATCATCACTCCATGTAGATGGGACTCGTCGAGTTTCTTCATGGTTCTTTGGCTAAAGTCGAACCGACGTCTTCTTCTTTAATAGGTCGATCAAACGAAGTAATAGTCTGCTGGCTGCTAGTAGGTCAGTGGGTTCTCGACCTCATGTCAGCACATAGACGTGACTGGCGTTCTATGCTCGTTTCCATAAGAAAAGAGTCATTTTGTTTTCTTCTCGTTTTAGGGTTTATTATGTTTTTTTTTCGGTATTTACCCTGTTTCTCGTTTCGTTGTTTAGCAGTTTTATTCTGCCGAGAAGAAATTAGTCGCCTTCATTATTCATTTATTATCATTCTTTTCTCAGAATAAAATTATTCTTTAGGGGATGGCTTGCGCTTTATTTGCCCTAGCAAGTCATTTTTGCAGAAGAATATACCGGGTACTGAGCTCCTATTCTTATTATTTTCTGGCTTCCGTGCAAAATTTGGCCAGCCTGGTCTTCTCGTTAGCATTGATTTATTTTGCCCCGTCTCTTCGCGTCTGTGCTCCCCTCAGAAGATTTGATATTATTACGAGTTTTATGTCCCTTTGGCTGACGAGGGGTACGATTCTTCGGCAGTCTCTCGTAGTCATTTTTGGGAGTTGATTCGTCTCGTTGCTTATCCGATTTGGAGCTGGATACTTTTCGTATTGGATTTTTACCTGCATGCTAATATTAGTGTTACAGAGTCGTAAGTAAGCTGGAGTACGTAGCCTATACTCATATGTAAATTGTGGTCTTTCCACCTATTATTTGTTTCGTCACAGCGCCCATTAGCACTTATTTCCTGATATAGTGTTGCCTCTGGCGCCTTTTGGAACTTTTGAAACTTCGTTGTGCTCCCCCCTTTTGTTTCTTTGCCATCTTTGTTGTTCCCCTGTTTAGAAGCAATATCTTGGTAGCCGACGGTATTTGGTTTGTTGGGCCGTAGAGCGGTAGATTTCCCTGAAGGTTAGTTTAACCTGGATTTTTTTTTTTTTTTTTTTTTCTCTTATATTATTCATCCTAGTACAAAATCAAATTTTGTTTTGAATCGTGCAGTTAGTCAAGGGGACCAACATTGACCGAGCTCACTCGAGGTTTACCGGTGCATGACGTCACTGTACGATATGACTTTGATCCGTAGGTTACACTGAAGATTCGCTTCTCATACGACCAAGAGAGCGACAGTTCGCGATGCTGCCTCTCACTGGGTACGCAGAAATTATGAAAATTTTAGTGTTTTCTTTCCAGGATTTTTAATGAATGTTAAAAATTTAGATCATTCCTTCTTTTTAATATTTTCGTTGTTGCCATTTCTTAAACTTTCTTTGTCGCGCCGCTGAATTTATTAAATCGTTTAGAAGATTATCGTTATTATTGTCTCTATTTTCTATTCTTTTCGGTGGCAAAATTAGGTGGTATTAGTAATCGCTAATCGGCAGAATTCATATTTTACGACACTCGGGTTAGAGTTCTATATTGATCTTTTATTTCCTTCATTTTGGACCTCTTGTTATAAGATAATTTCATCGTCCGTCGTTTATCTTCCAGCTCCCTCGTTTAATTATACAATGTATCAGGATTGCTACTCATCTAATTTGGTGGGCTATGGCTTTATTACGTCTCTTTGGCCGAACGAATTTAGGGCTGATTTTCCGGTCCATTTGACACAGATTGGATATCCGTCTTTGCTGCATTCACAAATTTAGTCTTTTCGGCGGTTTTGATATTCGGCCGGAGCGAGTTCGAACTACCTCAGTCCCTTTACTGGTTACTTTAGCCGTAGTTTGACCGTGGTATTGATTACGATTCTCTACGACCGGTTCCGAAGGGCCTGCTACCGGTTCTTCGTATTGCTTTTTTGGAGCTTTCTCGCTTTTTTCAAAACTGTCCGTTACGAGCCGTTTCTTTGGTCTTCCTAGATCAGGATCTCTAGAAGAGGATGGGGTCATAACGTCCCAAGCACGTGACTGACGTTGCTTTATTTTCTTAGCCTTTTCAGACAATTTTCGCGCTTGTTCCGCAGCTGAGGTTGGAGGGTTTGTATATTGGTACGTTTCGAGCGAAAAGTTTTGTGAGGGCAGTCCACTGGGCCCTGGCTCATCTGGATTAAATACGTATTCGGTCGGTGTTTGTGGTTCAGGCTCTCTAATCATTTCTGGGGCTTGGTAATTTGGGGCAAATGGATTTATGGCCTGCCACTGAATCGGTTCTTCAGCTATTGCTGGGGCCCTATTGGCTGATTCCGGTACTTTATATTCCGGAGCAAATGGGTTTAAACTTTGTTGTTTATCTCTTCGGTATTCCTGCAACAGTTCGGTTGGGGAAATTAACATGTATTTTCGAGAACCTGCTATTTCTGGTTTCATCTTCCAATGATCATAATTTGCAGGAGTGTCAAAACTTTGCCATTTTTGGTCGAAAGGTAAGGTTGTGGGCCAAATAGCTTGGTCTAAGGTTTTGCTCTCTTCTTCGTCCTCACTCAATGGATACACATCAGTGGGTGAAATGCGGTAAAAATGCCTTGACGAATTTAGTTTTGGTTTTACTTCCTCAGGTATTTCATAATCAGTTTCCGGAGAAGGGGTTCGAAAGTAGGGAATTCCTATGTCCGTCGGGTGGTTGAGATGGATTGGCGAAACATTTTCTTCTACCATTAAATCCGGTTGATTTCTTCCGCGTTTTGGGCTAGAAATGCGCGAAGGGAAGAATTGCATCTGATTTTGTTGTGGGTGTAAGAAACTTGGGATTTCAATATCTGAATCAAACTGCAAGCTAGGGTAACCGTCGGGGTCTGCTGGAGAGCTTGCGCGTGATTGGGAAATCTGTGATTGGTTATTCAGCATTACTGCGACATTGGTCCCAGTTAAAGGTGCTCCTGAACTGGCATAATCATTGAACTCATCATCGTCAAAAATGGTAGGCAGAAACAGGTGATGCGGTTTCATATTCTTTAATCGGTTTGCCAATATTGGACCTTTCTCGAATAGCGATGAGGTTTCTTTTGTTTCCGGTAGGGGTTCGGTTGTCCATGGGCTCTTTTGATACGCTCTTTTTAGACGATTGTGGTGAGCGACGTAAGGTTTGCCTGTTTCCGTGTGTCTCAGTTGGTAAGTTAGGTCGTTTTTCTCTCTTTTTTCAACACGATAAGGGCCTTTGTATCTGTCAGCTAGCTTCCCATCTTTTTGAATTTCAAGAAATACTAGGTCACCAGGTTGGTACGTATGGAAATTACGGGCTTTCCTGTTGTAGTACTCGGTATGATTAATTTTGGCCTTTTCGAGATTTTTCCTTACAGTCTCATAGCAGTAGCGCATTCGTGCTATTATCTCAGATTTAAAATTTGTATCTACATTGTAGAATTTTCGGCATCCGAGTATTTCATTTATTGCTGTTTTGGGTTCCCGTAGGAAGAAAACGTAATGACTTGAGTCACCTAGCGATTCCCTGTAGCTGGTATTTATAGCAAAAACTACCATTTGGAGGTATTTATCCCAGCTTGTTGGATCGTCCCGGCAAATTATGGCCAAACTATCTCCGAGTGTTGAATGAAATCTTTCTATCGGATTTGCTTTCGGATTTGCCGCGCTTGTCAGTAAACGGGTGACACCGAGGATCTTAAATAGCTCCGCGTTCAGTGAATGTAGGAAGTTGGTTCCTCTGTCTGATAGGATTGCCGAAGGAAAACCATATTTACAGAACAACTGTTCTACTAGAGCCTCCGCAATATCTGATGCTTTTTCTCCGTAAAGTGGTAAGGCGAACAAGAATTTTGAAAACATATCGGTTACAGTGAGCACCGCCTTGTACCCACGTTCCGAGGGGGTCCCAGCTTTCCATATATCCATACTTAGTGTTTCGTAGGGTCTATTTGGGGTTGGGGCATTACCGAGAATTTGGATTGGTCTGGTGGGAGTCAACTTTCGTAGGTTACAGCCTGTGCAAGCTAGAATGTATTCTTTTACTTTGCTGTAGGCTCCAGGTCGGTAAAATTCTTCCTTGAATTTATGATAGGTTTTTGCCAATCCCAAGTGAGCTAAATCTTTGTCATGGATTTGCTTGATTGCTTCCGCGAGTAGTATTAGCGGTAAGACCGGTATTGTTTTGATTTCCGCTGATTTGTAGGGTTGCGGTGGCGTATAATACTTACAAAGTACACCACTTTCATCAACAATAAATTGGTCCACGTCTTTTTCGAAGGATTTCAAGTCGAGCGGTAAGGTAATTGAGGACTCAACACGATCTATTAGGTTTTTGCAGAAGTAATCGGTCTGCTGGAATTTTCGCAGGTTTTCTATGCGCAAGGGCGACCTTTTTTCTAGCACGGAAACGTCAAGTGAATCATCATTTAAATCTGTGGTAAAGCTTTCGTATTGATCGATTGGATCCGGAAAAGGGTTTCTAGAAGAAGTTTTCTTTTTTGCCTGTATTTGGTTTTTAGTCGTTTTTTCACCTTTCTTCGCCGACATTTTTGGTCTAGCCGCATTAATGGCTGCTACTGCTTCAGTTCTTTTTTCGGAGTCCAGGATATCAAGCATGTTTTGTAATTCTGTTAGGGAAAAAGTCTGAAGTTTCTCTTTTGGTGGTTCTGGATTACTAGATAGTCGCGAAAGGAAGTCTGGAACTCGATTGAACTTTCCTGGTAAATAAATGATTTCGTAATCGTATTGACTGAGCGTTAAGACCCATCGCGTTATTCTTGAGTTCTTTGGTTCGCGCAAACATTGGAGATATTGAAGTGGTTTGTGATCCGAGTAGATTTTTATCTTTTTCCCCAGAATGTAGTGCTTCCAGGTTTCGATGAACGTAATAATCGCCAAAAACTCTTTTTCAAGAACTGAATAATTGGTCTGAGCCGTATTCAATGTTCGGGATCCGTACTCAATGATTCGCTGACCTTTCCCATCAGGATGATAAAGTATTGCTCCTATACAATCTTTAGATGCGTCCGTCGCCATTTCGATTTCTAGTTCCGGTTGATAGAGGGTTAGAACTGGTTCCGAGGTTATAGCAATTTTCAGAGCTTCGATAGCCTGTATTTGGTCCGGTCCCATGTGGATTTCTGCTCCCTTTTTCAGCATATTGGTAAGAGGTAAGGCAAGTTTAGAATAATTACGGATGAATTTCCGCAGGTATGACGTCATTCCTAGGAAGGCTCGCAGTTTGGTTATGTCCGTGATGGATTTTGGGTCAAAATTTGTTATCGCGCTGATTTTTGCGGGATCTGGCGAAATTTTGCCCTCGCTGATTACATGTCCTAGGTAGGATATTTTCCTTTTCAAAAAAAAGCATTTTGAAGCTTTCAGTTTCAGTCCGGCATCATGAATTTTGGTCAAGGTTTGCCTGATAACTTCTTTATGGGTCTCGAAGTCCTTGGAGAAAGCACAAATATCGTCCATGAATAAGCAGATGTTTTTGTTCAGTAATCCGCGGAAGATTTTTAGCATAAGTTGGACAAAAATTCCTGGCGAAGTTTTCAATCCGAACGGTAATCTTTTGTACTGAAAAAGTCCCATGAATGGTACAGCAAATGCTAATTTTGGCCTGTCTTGTTTTCTCACTTTTATTTGGTAGAAGGCTTGGAACAGATCTAAAGTGCTGAAAATGCAAGCACCTCCCATTGCTTGAAGATTATCTACCGTCAGTGGATTTGGGTTGCTGTTGCCCTTTAAAACAGTATTTAGGCGTCGGAAATCTGTACACATGCGTAGCGAACCGTCTTTCTTTGATACGAGTACTACCGGAAAAGACCAAGGTGAGGCTGATTCCTCAATCAAATCAAGATCCATCATTTCATTTATTTTGCTTTCGACCCAAAATTTATGTTGGTGTGGTAACTTATATGGTCTTATGGATATGGGGTCAGCATCGCCAGTATCAATCGTGGCTTCTAGCAAATTTGTGCAACCAATATCTTTTTCGTCCCTGGCGAAGCTCCATCTGTGATCCCAAAGTAAAGATCCAAATTCTTGTTTTTCTTTTTCACTTTTTGCTTCGTTAAGGTCAAATTGTGACAAAAATGCTTCTTTTGACGTTCCATAGTCTCCGTCTGAATTTTCAATTTCGGTTTGTTCATTATTCTGGATAGATGCTATCACGTCCGGAATTAAAATTTCGTCTTGTCCGTCGGTAAAAATAGTAGCTGTGCCAATAGGTCCTGCCGGCAGTTTCATTGGATGGTTTTGGCCGTTTAGGATTTGTATTTTTCCTCGTCCATTTACTGCCGAAATCAATTGGTCGTCAATGACAATTTTAGTGTACCCCTCAAGTGGGTAACCTTCGATTATAAAGTCGCCGGAAATACAACTGTCTGTACCTGAGACTTCGCGTACTAACTTTATGCTTACAGTTGCATTTGTACCCGCAGAGATTGTGGTTCGCTTTTCGAGTATTACAAGCAATCTGTTTAGGGATTTGTCACTGTCTTTTTCTATTTCTTTTGGAGCTTCTGCGACGTTCAGTACTAAGCTCGGTCCCGGACTGGTACTTTTATCGGAAGGGGCGGACTTTGGTCCTAGGCTTATTATTTCAGTTCCCGATTCGTGGTTAGATTTGGGGTTTGGCCGGTTAATACTATTCAGTGCTTCAATTACTGATTGTATCTGCGTGTCTCTATCTGGAATTTTGGAACGCGTGGTCGTCGAAAAGGGTGCAAGATTTGTATGGCCGTCCACTAGCGCTCGCCTTGTGATTGCGTTTGCCGTCTGGCGAGTATTGATCCCTATTTGCCAATTCCTTCGCTGGCTGTTTCCGTAACGACCGTAGTCTGTTCGCGGAATAACTTTTTGCAGACCGAAGCAAGCCTGATAATTTGTCCGCTGGAAGTTTCGGTTATTTGGCCGGTCGTGGTTTGCTTGTTCGAAGTTTCGTCGGTTTTGCTGATTTTCCCGGTAAACATTATTCACGAAGACTAAGGTTTTTTGGTAGTCTTTCGGTCTGTTTGGGGGCTTTGGTCTGTCTCGTCTCGTATACACGCTGCTGATTCTGTCAGTCTGCGCGTGATCTCGAAATTCCTTTGAAAAGTCTGATTTGAAGTGCACAGTTTTATTCTCCGCATCTAGAAAAATACTGTTTTCTCTCAGAAACGGGAAACCAAGCACAACCTCATAGGGTATATCAGAACATATCAAAAACTCAGTAGGCATAGTTCTCCCTCGAAATTTAACGTTCACATACGCTAATTCTCGAGCTTTGAGAGAGTGGCCTGTAATTGAGCTAAGTTGCCGAGTTACCGGTCGGACTTTTCGTCTTTCGTCAGGTTTGAATTTTTCAAAAACATCTGATCTAATTAAACAACATGATGCACCGGAATCTACTAATGTTTTGGCTCTTATATCATTAAACGTGAAGCTATTTACAATTGGCAAGTCACAATATTCATCAAACACTTCATTCAAATAATAAGCTCTATGATTAGCATTATGCTGTCTACCTCGCTGCTGTCCTATGCTATTTGTCCAGCAGCGAAAATCTCGTTTTTTGGAAAACGGTCATAACCGGTTCGGAATTCAGGATTACTATTTTCCGCAAAGTGGCTGCGTCCGGAGAAAGCTCTGGCTCCCGGGAAGTATTGATCGCAGTTTGGCCTCCGGAAAACCTGAGATTTCTGCTGGGAACGGATAATCGAAGGGAAGAATTCGTTTGGTCGGGAGCGGTTCAGGGAATGAGGGTATTTAGTTGCCGGTGCTGGGTAAGCGACGTCCCGTTCGCGTTTAAAGCAATTGCGCTGGATATGTCCCTCCTTATTGCAGTAATAGCAGATTATTGCCCTTCTGTTTGAAAAATTGGGTTCGTTTTGGGGGTTCTGTTTCGTTGTCGACTGGTTATTTTCGTAGTTTACCGCGAAAGATACTCTACGTGGCCGGACATTGGTTGGTCTTTTGGGGGTTTCAGGTGACCGATCTCTGGTTGGGGTTTCGCAGACTGAAGGTGATGAGGATTTGGATCTATTATTATCTGGAGCCACTATTGATCCCGCTGCGTTGATTGATAATTTTCGGTGGGCTCTTACCAGATTTTCTATCGAAATCTCATTTTCAACTGTTTCAATTGCTGTTTCAAGGTTCTGAATTTGTCTGCTCACACAGATTTTAAACAGTCGTTCTGGTAAGCCGATCTTGAAGTTCTCGAATACTGCCCTTGTGAATGTTTCGTTAACAGTGTCGCCCAAGGTTATTGCTGTTTTGCGTCGGACTAAATCTGCGTAGTCTCTGACTGACATGTGGGGAAGCAAAGTTGGGATATCATATTTCAGTTTCTCGGAATCGGTTGTTTCTTTAAACCTCTGCCTGAACAGGTCAACGAACTGTCCGTAGGTCAGGGTATCTGTCATTATCGTGGCTACATATTTTAGTGCGTTCCCTTTTAATCTCAGTGGTAATATGTTTTTGAGGTTTGCCCATTCTGCGTCTCCACCCGTGTAGTTTATGATGTAGTCAAGGATCTGCAAAAATTCGGATACGTCGGTGGCACCATCAAATTCCGGGATGTTTTTAAGTAGGTTTGTTTTTTGAGCTTTTTCGGATGCTCCGTAAAAACGTTCTTCGGCTGTTGCCATTTTTTCAGATTTTATATCAGGGGAAAAAAGGAATTAGAATATTAAATATGTTCAAACTTCATGAGGAATGCCTATCTGTTACGAGTTTTATGCCTAAAACTTGTGATGGGTTCATTTATGGGTTTAGTTGTAATCGATGAAAAAATGGGTTTGTTTTGGGGTTTGCATCATGTCTTTAAACATCGTCGTTAAACATGGGTGATTGATTCATGGTTAAAAATCAAATGGGTATTAAATATCATCGTACCAATATTTCGGATTTCCGTTTTTTTTTTAGTTATTGACCGCGCATGTCACCAAATATGATAAACAGAAGTAATGTGTGTGTACGGGGTTTTAGTTATAGTATTAGCGTGTGGCGTGCGAGCATGGTAATATTGGCGACTGGTTTGTGGTGCGAATACACCGAGTCTTTTCGAAGGCGATACTCAGTTCGTAGGTCAATAACTAAAACACATTTATTAAGGTTCGTACTTACATTGAAGATAGGTTGGTTAACACTTGTCACTTAATTTGCTCAGAGGTCAACTGAACTGAGAACAGAGCCCAGGTCGAACTCCCAAGTCGAACTGAGATCCGAACTGCGAAGTTGGTCCTTTTAAGCCCTTGGAAATATCAACAGAGTGCTATAACGAATAGTGTTACTGTTCGTACGTCCTAGCAAATCTTTATACAGTATGAAAGGGTTGGTGACCAATGGAGTGAGTTTGTCTAGGTTCTTGATGGGGAAAAGAGTTTTTTGATTGGAGAAAAGGAAATAAACTCTCTCCGTCGGAGAAAAGCGTGGGCGTTAGAGCTAGTCGGAAATAGAGAGAGTCGAGGATAGAGCTTGTTGAATAAGCTTTGATCAAGATATATTTGTATACTAGATGTATCCTCACATTCATCTACTAGTGCTATATACTGTGGTGTACCACAAGGAACCGTGTTGGGACCTCTTTGTTTTTTTATTATGATAAATGATATTGCAATTGATGCTGATGACAGATGGAAGTACGTGGACGATTTGTCGCTTGTGGAAGTACTGCATCGATTGTTTTAAAGCCAAGCAATGACAATACTCCAGGATGTAGCAACGGAAGCAAAAAATTCAATATGGTTGTAAATGCGGAAAAAACAACGGTTTTGACTTTTTCCTTTTTATCGGATGAGCCAAGTTTCCACCCGAAGTTGGATGATGGCCTCCTCTCGGAGGAAATTAATCTCCTTGGAGTGGTTGTTTCTTCTGATCTTTCGTGGAAAAAAACCCACTGATAACAAGATTAGAAAAGCTAATGCGTCTATTGCTATGTTTTTTGATAGCTTGATTAGAAAAGCTAATTCGTCTATTGTTATGTTAAAAACACTAACTAAATTTAAGGTCCCTGAAAAAAAGATCTTGCGTCTGTATTGTACGTTGTTCGTCCGCTTGTGGAGTATGCTTGTCCGGTTTGGCACTATGGTATCACGAAGGATGAATCTGATCGTATAGAGAATATTCAGAAACGTGCCCTAAGAATTGTGCACAGGGGCCCTAAGATCCCGTACTCTGGCCGTCTTTCTTTATTTGGACTGGATGCGCTGTCTAATAGGAGGCAGAAGTTGTGTCAAAATTTTGGATTAAAACTCCTTGAACACCGAACTCTCCTATCCTTTTTACCCCCCTGATTTTGAGGATGAACGCCCAAGGCCACCAAGGCAAGTATCCACCAAAGTCCCGAAGCTCATGCCGATCGTATGTAACCGAGAATGATATGGTAATAGCTTCATTCCGAAATTTTTGGATTTTTACAATAATATAAGGTTTGAAGCCAAGCTGACCATTCATTACGAAAAGAAAAAGAAAAAAAAAACCCCCGAAAATCACGGTTTTCTATTTCTTTCGTTACAATAATTTTTTTTTGTCTTAGTTATTTTGTTAGAAATTTTATTTCGGGTGTTGACTTCAATGGTTTACTTTTTATTTGAGTACGAATTCGGTTTTAACAGTTGCTGTATATATTACCTGACAAAGGTCAAACAATTTGGTTGGACAACCACGAAATTTTGTACCTGAGTTATACAATAAATCAAATCAAATCAACCATAGGCTATTTCCTTAGGTACTTGGGTCATCCAAGAAGAATCGCAATTGTCCCTCACATAGGCCGCTGCTCAGAAATCATCCCATTCGATATATTACGGAGATCCAACTTATCGGTACAGCGTACAGTATTTCGACATTTTCGTGCATTAGCTTTATTTTCGTGCTTTAGCTTTGTTGTCGTCAAACTATCCTGAGGCGTGATTCAAAGATGCGCGAATCCGAATCCACCATCCGGAATCGAATCCGGATTACAATCCGACATTAACAAAAATCAAATCATGTACATAGGTTATAATTAAAAATCAGAGGTGACAAAAAGCACTGATATCTAAGGTAATCAGATAATGTGATATATTACTGAGGATGATTGGTGGGTTGGATCAAAAATTTGGATTGCCTAAGCCCACTGTGTAAAAATTTGGAAAACGAAAACTGGAAGGATGTCGACTAGAAATTTGAGCGAATTCGTAAAATTCGTTTTGGGTTGAATGATAAAATGAAGGTCCACACCCATTCAGATGCTCTTAGGAGCCCATGATTAACTACTTTGGTTGAATGGTAGGTGCATTGTCACAGCAAGTGGGTGAACATGGCACTATAATTGCGTTCTTTGCAGATCCAATGGTACTGCTACCACGGTAACTGGATCTGCAATTTGTAGTTTTGCAGTTATTACGGTATCTGATACTGCGGTGCTCTACAAAAACGACAGTTGCCAGATTTGCGGTCTAAAAAAGAAATACTAATATACTCTGACATCTAGAGTGACATAACTTCTTTCCAACCGATTTGACAAAAACTAGACTCAATCCTGTATTATAGTGACGATGAAAGTGAAATGAATTTTTCAGATACCACGATCACTTACCAAGGTCCTGTAAGATAAATTTTTCAGATAGCATAAATCCGGTAACTGCGAAAACGACTTTAGATCGCGGTATCAGATACCATGGTATCTGCAAAAACACAACTACCGTTCAGTGTCCAAAGAAGCCTACATTTACTATACTTGGAGTATTTGCGTGTTTATCTATCGTGACTGTAACGATTTGTACATAACCGTGGTTTCGACAAAGTTATAAATCCTATAAGTATTTGGCGTGCTGGCGAACAAGGGGGAGGCGCGGAAGTGGATGGGTTTGAAAATTCAACGCATATTGTTTAAAAGTTTGGAAAACAAAGCGAAACAAAGAAACTGTCGCTTTCTAGCTTAATAAGAAAAATAATGTGATTATTATTTTTCAGAGCGAGACATCTGGTGACTACAAGAGACTGCTACTCTCCCTACTCTAATCTGCCATTCCTTATTGTGTTTTCTGTTGTACAGTAAGGGTATACGGAGAGATGGTCAGGGTCTTGCTATGCTTCCAGCCAACACCATGCTCAGTTCCATACGGGAGTTTCTTTACAACTTTCCCGGCCGCAATTGAGGAAAATAGAGAAAATCTCGCCTGGAATTGTCTTAATGGCGCATTTCCAAATTGCGTAAATTCCAAGCGTAGTTTGAAATCTGGGCGTTTCTACGCCCGTTTTTGTTGTCAGGATTTCTGCAAAAGTGCCACTAAACCGTAAATCCGGATGCAACTGTGTCCTAAAAATCAAAAAAAAAATGTGGCCTAGCAAACAGAACCCCAAAATAGTTTCTGTATACCCGATGAAAAATATATCTGAAAATAGTACTATGAAGTAGTACGAAAAAGTAGCAGGCAGTACTAACGATTCTACTACATGCTTCTACTTCAAGGCTACCATGTTACTGCATACTACTATATGCTACTATTAGCAAGAACTGATGCTACTGTGGCAAGTCAGGATGCTACTGGATACTACTACATAAGATTGGACCAGTCTGAGGCACATTAAATGATAGTATTCTTTGCCATTACATAGTATTACATGCAACGTTTTCGTACTACTACCATACTACTACGCAGGCTACAAATTTTCATCGGGAATTCGTTTCTTATGTTAAGGTGTCGAAATACAGTCCCGAATCTAAATTTTGGTCTTAGTTCTGTTTCTGCTGCCATCTGCTTTACATCCAGACACAGCAGACTTTCTTAAGTTTGACGGTTGGCTGAGCTAGGTCCCTTACATAGCTACAGTAAAGAGATAGCGTAGACGGCGTCAAAACAAGTCAGGGGCAAAGGGATTACACTAGAAGTGGTGGGCCCTCCACTGGCAATCGAAAGCTATCGGAAACCATCGTAACGCATCGTAAGACTTCTTTCCGACCACTAGTAAGTAAGTAACTGAGTAATTTATTTATAACCCGCCATTTTGAAAAAGCGGAGTAAATAAAAGAAATAAATAAAAAGACTTAAACACACAGAAAACAAGACCAAAGGTGTCGCTGGGATCCCAAAAATCTAATATTTGATTCAGACAATAGGGTCTTGTCTTCGCCAGGCTAATCATCAGAGAAAACCAAGTTCAGATATACCTCTATAAGCCATATCTATTTTGACGATACTGACCGAGACTTCCTGCTTTACTTCTGCCAAGTTTCCGGTTTCGCCCGAATTTCGAGCAAACTACTAGTCCAGCAAAAAAAGAAAATTCAGAAAGAAATCCAGCGTGAAATCCCTATAAAGAACATCATATCCACTTTGAGTAAAAGTTTGACTTAAAAAAAAATCCGGTTATAACCGGATTCTGGACTAATTATATGTCCGTGTAAAAATGATTGTCATATACAGACTCAGCCTGGCTTCTTACCCCTTAATCTGTCATCTCATCAAAACTTATGCTTTTAACAAATTTTCCGGGTTTGGCCGGATTCCGCGCGAACTAGTTGTCCGGCGAGAAAATGGTTTTCACCATCGTGTTCAGCATGTCTTTTTACCTCATATCGAACATTTAATCAACTTCAAATGAAACTTATACTTTTTAACTTTCCGGTTTTCGCCGGATTCCGGACGAACTACTTGTCCGGCGAGAAAACGGTTATCACAATCGTGCTCAGTATGCCTTATTACACCATAGTCGACTATCACATTAGCTGTGCAAAAATATTTTGTTTGTCCCTTAATTTGAACCCCTCCCCCACCCCTAAATGTAAGGCACAGAGCCCGTCTAGGAACTTGACCTTGCCCTTGACCCAACAAATCCTCACACCAAGTTTCATCAAAGTATCTCATTCCCTTCGAGAGTTATAGCACGCACAGACGGGCAGACGGACAACTTTTGCGATGTCATAGGTATCCCTCCACTTACGTTTTGGGATCCCAAAAAACACTTAATTTTCAATCTTCCGTCAGGAAGCAGTGGATTACGTCGTACGCTGGTTGGGCCCTGTTGTCCATGATTTTTGAAAGCTATGAGGAAACATCCGAAAGGGTTACACTTGCATCTTGAATTTTGAACTTCTCCGTCAATGTATGGTTATGACATAATTTCGACAAGTGTAGCAGGTGCTTGGCATATTTAAAATAACATGATCTCATCTTTTTAATGTCCTTCTTTCGCAGAACATGAGTGACACCAGAACGAAATAGGAGACAAGGAGCGCAGAAGGTGCTGTACAAATTTCCGAAAGCTTTACGATTATAGCGCCCCCGGTTGGGAACGATGCGGCCATAGGCGGTACGGATTGATTTACAAACTTATTGAACAACCGAAGAGCAAAATTTTGATAAAACCGAATTGACCATCACTACAAGCCCAACACGAAAAAAGAAGGTCCTTAGCATAGGAAAAATTTCATATATTGTAATTAGGTCAATATTAGAATCTCATTTATTTATCTAGATTCTTAAGATGTAAATATGAGCAAGCTCTTCAGTTGAACTTTAAGGCTTTTATTTGGAGGTAAGATTTCGTCAAAACTCCCGCGGCCTATAATATCTGTACACTCGGCGATATGCGCTGTAATTCTTTTTTCCCGACGAAGCAAAACCGGATCATCGATTGCGAGACTTCCGTGCCACACCAGAATCGTTGATCATGGTACCCTAAAATATACCTTTGTCATCTTATTCTCTAAGGAGAGCTGTGAAAGTCAAATATTTACGTTGTTGTTGCTAAACGGATTAGACCGCTAAAAAAAACTTCTCAGCAAGATTTTCGAAATATTTTTCAATCGAACAATTCGGAACATTTGTTCCTTGACACGACACTACTTCGAGGAAACCTTGTAAATGCTGTAATGCAATCGCATTCTGTAAAATCCGTTTTGACGTTCGACTCCCACACAGCTGAACGAAGCGGGGGAGTAATTGATACGACAATAGGCAAAGAACCCCTTACATATTCTTGATTAGACTTCCGTCAGCAGCGGCCGAAAAAATTATAGTTATTTGTGTGTGTATTAGTTTGTTTTTGGGATCCCAAAACGCAAGTTGAGGGATGCCTATGACATCGCAAAAGTTGTCCGTCTGTCCGCACGATAACTCTCAAGGGATCGAGATATTTTGAAGAAACTTGGTGAGAGGATCCTTTGGGTCAAGGTACAGGTCAAGCTCGAAGCTGTAGCTCTATATTTGAGGGGGGGGGATAATCAAATTTTCTATTTTCGTACAAACCGAACATCTCCTTGAAAACGAGATAAGATTGAGTACGAACAAGGCCAAAGGCTTCGATCAGACCATTCGAGTCAAAGAAACTTGTCATATCTGTAGTTGAAACCCGATGACACATTTTTGAAAAGTAGTCTAAGCTACTATTACCACACTGTCAGAAGTTTCATAACAGATGACACAAGTTATCTGTTTCAACACATAGCACACAGGATGTTAGCTTTTACGTTTTTCAAACGTTGAGCATTCGAACGGCATGTATAACAAGCATTGTCAGAAAGAGCCGAAAAAGCATCTGCTGACTTTTCCGATATCATGAAAAGTCAGTGATTTTTTTTCGGCGGTGTTTCGGCTCTTTTCGTAAAACGTTTTAATGCGTAGCGTATCAAAAATATAACGGCAAACATTCTTTGTGTTATCTGTTGAAACCGCGCGTTCTTGTGTTATCTGTTACGAAACTTCACTGGACGATAGATGGATAGATTGGTAGATGGCGATGCGCCTCGTACGGCCTTGCAAACCATCTATCAAGTTTAGCTTTAAACTGTGCCGGACAATATTCAAGTATTTTACTCAGTTATTCAAGTATTTAAATGTAATGGTCGACGTATTTAGTGCCATATCGGCGCTACGAGTTGAATCAATAAACATATCTATCTATCTATCTACTGCTAAGGCTCCCACAGTCTGAAACACAGCTAAGTGAAAGTATTTAGTACTATTACATTTCACTAAATACAAGTTCACGGATGAAATTGTATCAGACAACCACACAGGCAATAAATTGTTCATCGGGGATGTTGTTTTAGGTCAGGATCACTTTTATCAGTTCAACAAGGGTATCCATAAAGTGTTGTTCAGACTTAAGTGGGTCCTCGACTGGCAATCGTAGGGGATCGAATAAAAATGGGAATGGAACGGAATGACACGGTGCAGGAGGGGGGGGGGGGGGGTAAATCGACTTAAGCAAGCACAGGGGTTGCACTTGGAACTCGTCTCCAAACATGCAAAAAAAAAAGGCAGGTCGTTTTAGTCGATCCCCAGTCGTAGGCTGTCCGAATCCATCGTAACCTTTCGTAAGCGGCCATTTTGCCGATTTTCAGCCAATGAGAGCAGGGTGGGTTTGGAAAAGCACGGTTCCGACGGCCTTACGATTGCCAGTGGAGAATCCACTTCACACAAATCTAGTCTCTCCCTTGTATCCAGTTGATGATGCCAAGAACAAATAATCTACACGAACCTGCGTCCCCCTATCTATGTAATACGACCATGCGGAGTCTAATATATTCTGATACCCTACCCGATTCAAACGAGCGGAGGAGCAGAACATAATAATTTGTTACCTCTACAAACAGCCGTATCGCAGTACAACTCCGCAGAAGAATACAATCGCCGTCTAAGTCGTCCTTTACAGCTGATTGGTTGTATACACTGTAACAAGTTTCTCCGTATAAGGGTTAAAGTTATCTGCAGTATTTGCTACTCGGATTCATCTTATCTCTATTTTGGTATTAATCTTATCTGCTCAGAATAATCCAGATAAGAACAGTTCGAGTAGCAAATATTGCACTTAACTTGAATCTTTATACGGAAAGACTTGTTACAGTGCACCATCGTGACGTAATGTCTAACTAGCTGCAGACCGGATTCTCCACAACCCTGCAGGCATCCAATGGTTTTCACCTGAGCCTCGTTTTTGTTGCAATGGCGCTGCCGCATCGCTGCTGCAGCAGTTCTTTGCTTTTGCACAATATGCGTTTTTGGACTCACTTTCTTCTTGGTTGAAGCGGCAGCGCTGCAGCATCTTGCAGGGAAGCCCGGACTTGGTCGGGCGATTCTCGAGAAGCGCTGCCGTCTTCCTCGGAAGCGCTGCAGCGCAAAAACGGATGTAGAAAGAATCAGTCCGGAATCGGCCGAGAAGTGGACCTGCAGCATGCAGCAAAAACGAGGCTCTGGTATGCGCAACGGCGAAGAGGGAAATAGACGGGTATCAACTCAAACGTTACAGCATGTAGGCTTGTACTTCTAGCTCCGCTCAGTTTATCCGGGTAACCATAGTCAGGGGGGCTGGGCGTCACTAGTATTTCGCCTTGGGGGGGGGGGGGGACAAGGCCGTATCCAGGGGGGTTAGGGGGTTGAAACCCCTCCCGAAACATACAAAAGTAATCATTTTCACAGGCTTTTCCCTCTGATTTATGCCGTTTTTGCACTTTTTTGTCCGACCCATAGGCACCCCCCTCCCCGAAAAGCCCCCCCCCCCCAAATAAGTTCCTGGATACGGGCCTGGGGGGACGTCCGGTTTGTGCTGACGGACTAAAAGATGTGCCGACAAAACACGCCGTTAACCGGTTTAAAACCAACTGTCATATATCACTTGAGATTATCCTTCAATATAATTTCGTATATTAAAGTAATTTCGTATATTAAATTTGGCATTCCATTTCCTATTTCGGTAAAAAAAAAAAAAAAGCGAAGATTACTACTCCTGTATACAGAACAAGTTAAAGTGAGCGCCTCAGACGAAATTTTGTGTATCAGCCTTTTACCTACCATACAAGTTCTAGCTTTAAACGTGTTTCAAACCCCCAACAATTTAAATCCTTGAAGAGTACCAAGTATCATCCCTATCTGTAGACTTCCGTTAACATTGCCTGCAGAAAACACAATCCAAATACGAAATAGTGTTTCCAAGCTATGATTTTTGCTCCATTTTGCATCTGTCCTTATTTCAGTACCGAACAATTTTAGAAACGAACAAATGTCTCCAATCAACCCTTCTTCTGGAATATCTTTTAACCAGTTAAACCCAAACGTATAGAGAAATTCAAATACGATCCGGCAAGCGCTGTACAAGTAATGAATGAATTGCGCTTTTTGTCTTGGAGTCTGCACCTGCAAACCTCCAGAAACGACATCCCTATTTTAAATTCGTCACGCTCAGGAGAAGAATGCTCTCCGTGGTCATGTCTGTAAATGCATTCTCCATGGTGTGTTCAAGTATGGTTTCATTGTTCAGGTGTCCTTTAAACACCAACTAAATGAAACATCGTTCTTCCAAGTAGAGCATACTACAAAATGCACAGCAGGCGAAAATTTGTGTAAAACTACTGTAATGCATCTGTTGAGATTGTTCCTTTAATGTAAATTCGTATATTTAAATTAACATATTTGGCTTTTCGTTTCAGCTCTCAATAAAAAGTGAATCTTCCAACGACTTTACCCAGAAGAAGTTAAACTAGGGGCCGCAGTTGAAATTTTTTAAATCTGCAGTTTTTCCAGAAAAATTTACGCCCGACAAATGTTTGCAGAACTTGATTTCTTAAAGCACAGCTATTACTGGAAATGAACTTTTCCCCATGAATGAATCAGAAAAAACGTTTTTGGAAACAACATTGCTTTCCACCTATGACTAGCGTCTTTTGTTAGCGCTTGTTGACTATATCCATCCTTCCTACTCTCCGACGCGGCGGCTGGGCGCAAAACCTTTGAAACCTGGACAATCCTTCGTTAAAATGTGGGAAAACTAAGCAAATAAAAGAAGTAGTAAACAGAAGATTATCATGTCCTTATGTGTGAAAGAGTTGTTCAGCGGACGTTGAAGATTCTGGCAAACTTTTCGTTAGGTAACGGGAAAACCCCGCAAGGCCGAAAGAGCTGTACAAATTCGTAGTGACGAAACGAAACAATGGAGAAACATGGGGATTTTAGAAGCTTATAGTTCCATATGGGAGCTAAGTATATTATAAAAGGTAGAATAAGCAAGAGGGGTCCTTTAAGCATAAAAAGAATCCGATATGCCGACAAGAATACAGTCGCCAGACAGAAGCATTCAGAATTCGATTTCTCCCGTGTTTTGCCCGACCAGGCTGTAAAGATATTTGTTTCTTACATGTAAATAGAAGTGGACGAAAACTTAAACTTTCGGATGTGCCAGATAGACGTGTACAGAATTTCTTACGTTTAAGAAGATTCCGATATGTCGACAAGAATACGGACACCAGACAGAAGCATTCAGAATTCGATTTCTCCCGTGTTTTGCCCGACCAGGCTGTAAAGATATTTGTTTCTTACGTGTAAATAGAAGCCGACGAAAACTTAAACTTTCGGGATGTGCCAGATAGACGTGTACAGAATTTCTTACGTTTAAGAAGATTCCGATATGCCGACAAGAATACGGACGCCAGACAGAAGCATTCAGAATTCGATTTCTCCCGTGTTTTGCCCGACCAGGCTGTAAAGATATTTGTTTCTTACGTGTAAATAGAAGCCGACGAAAACTTAAACTTTCGGGATGTGCCAGATAGACGTGTACAGAATTTCTTACGTTTAAGAAGATTCCGATATGCCGACAAGAATACGGACGCCAGACAGAAGCATTCAGAATTCGATTTCTCCCGTGTTTTGCCCGACCAGGCTGTAAAGATATTTGTTTCTTACGTGTAAATAGAAGCCGACGAAAACTTAAACTTTCGGGATGTGCCAGACAGACGTGTACAGAATTTCTTACGTTTAAGAAGATTCCGATATGCCGACAAGAATACGGACGCCAGACAGAAGCATTCAGAATTCGATTTCTCCCGTGTTTTGCCCGACCAGGCTGTAAAGATATTTGTTTCTTACGTGTAAATAGAAGCCGACGAAAACTTAAACTTTCGGGATGTGCCAGATAGACGTGTACAGAATTTCTTACGTTTAAGAAGATTCCGATATGCCGACAAGAATACGGACGCCAGACAGAAGCATTCAGAATTCGATTTCTCCCGTGTTTTGCCCGACCAGGCTGTAAAGATATTTGTTTCTTACGTGTAAATAGAAGCCGACGAAAACTTAAACTTTCGGGATGTGCCAGATAGACGTGTACAGAATTTCTTACGTTTAAGAAGATTCCGATATGCCGACAAGAATACGGACGCCAGACAGAAGCATTCAGAATTCGATTTCTCCCGTGTTTTGCCCGACCAGGCTGTAAAGATATTTGTTTCTTACGTGTAAATAGAAGCCGACGAAAACTTAAACTTTCGGGATGTGCCAGATAGACGTGTACAGAATTTCTTACGTTTAAGAAGATTCCGATATGCCGACAAGAATACGGACGCCAGACAGAAGCATTCAGAATTCGATTTCTCCCGTGTTTTGCCCGACCAGGCTGTAAAGATATTTGTTTCTTACGTGTAAATAGAAGCCGACGAAAACTTAAACTTTCGGGATGTGCCAGATAGACGTGTACAGAATTTCTTACGTTTAAGAAGATTCCGATATGTCGACAAGAATACCGACGCCCGACAAAACCGTACGGCATTTGATGTCTTTTGTATCTTTCCCGACTAGACTCTACAGAACTTGATTTCTTACTGTATTTCTATTTTATATTTCGTCTATGTTTGCCGATGTGCCGACGAGTCGACCAACGCCCAACAAAATCATGCACAGTTTTATTTCGTGTGTGTTTGCCGATGTGCCGACGAGCCGACAGACGCCCAACAAAATCATGCACAGTTTTATTTCGTGTGTGTTTGCTGATGTGCCGACGAGTCGACCAACGCCCAACAAAATTATGCACAGTTTTATTTCGTGTGTGTTTGCCGATGTGCCGAAGATTCGACCAGTGCCCGACAAAAGAAAATTAGTTATTTCTTCTGTATTCCCTACGTATAAAAATAATCCGATGTGCCGACGAGAACAACGAGGCCCGACAAAAGCATGCAGAGTTCTATTTCGTCTGTGTTTTGCCCGACAGCTGTTTGCAGGATTTATTTTTTGCATTTAAAAAGAACACGATGTGTCGACGGGTTGACCGCGACGCCGGACATAAGCATACAAATTTATATTTCGTCTATGTTTGCTGATGTGCCGACGAGTCGACCAACGCCCAACAAAATCATGCACAGTTTTATCTCGTGTGTGTTTGCCGATGTGCCGAAGATTCGACCGATGCCCGACAAAAGAACATTTTTTGTTTCTTCTGTATTCCCTACGTATAAAAAGAATCCGATGTGCCGACGAGATCAACGAGGCCCGACAAAAGCATGCAGAGTTCTATTTTGTCGGTGTTTTGCCCGACAACTGTTGGCAAGATTTTACTTTTGGCATTTAAAAAGAACCCGATGTGCCAACGAGTGGCCCGACGCCCGATAAAAGCATGCAAAGTTTTATTTCGTGTGTATTTGCCGATGTGTCGAAGATTCCACCAATGCCCGGTAAAAGAATTTTTTTTCTTTCTTCTGTATTCCCTACGTATAAAAATAACCCGATCTGCCGACGAGAACGACGAGGCCCGACAAAAGCATGCAGAACTAGACCTACGTTGCCGGGGCAACGTGAAGTGTTGCCGCAACCTTTGTCCGGCTTCGCCGACTAAAGTGTTGCGAGAGCAACACTTTGGTTTTGTTTCTTCGCTGTCGGTTAAATGCTGAAATTGTCAACTTATCGAAGCTTTTAAAATGGTATGTTCTAAAAAGAATAATCACATGATCAAAAGCTGTTCTTTAGCGTTGTAAAACCAACAACAAAACAATATCGGAAGAAGGGACTAAATTGACTTGGCGGTCAGTTGGACTTAATCCTTTTCAATCGTAGATATCGTGACGGATGAAAACTTGGAACAATATCTTATATAATCTAGTTGGTATTATAAAGCTATCCGTAACGTTTCAGGATTAAAATACCATAGATGACACTATTAATTATTACAAAACTACCTTATTATTTTAGATTACCGTATCGTTTGTACCCGTTGTGTAAACAGTTAATCCTCGGTTATAGCGATAGACCATCAATACACACTTTCTTACCGTCATATTTACAGATATCGAATACAATGTGCACCAATTTTCAAAAATTTCTAGCCCCTCGTGAACCGATTCTTAGGGGTCCCGTCAGTACCGCAACACGTCAGTTGACATAAACGTCAGTTCGCCACAGAATTCCGTCAGTACGCCAACATTTTCCGACAGTTCGCCTACACGTCAGTTGACCCCCAAAAATCCGTCAGTTGATCAACACGTCACTTCATCAACACGTCAGTTGACCAACACGTCAGTTGGCCAACACGTCAGTTGCCCTACACGTCAGTTGACCAAACGTCAGTTCGCCTACTGTCAGTTGACATAAACGTCAGTAGACCTACACGTCAGTTCACCTAATCCTAAAATCCGACAGTTCAGCTACACGTCAGTTCGCCTACCGTCAGTTCGGCTACCGTCACTTCACATAAGCGTCAGTTGGTATAAACGTCAGTTGACATAAACGTCAGTTGGCATAAACGTCAGTTGGCATAAACATCAGTTCACACACATTTTCCGGAAGTTTGCTCACATGTTGTTGTCGACGGGATAGTTACGGAAGCTCGCCCAGGGGATTAATAAGAGAAGCCGACAATTCACTTTTAATGAGGGCAAAAATTAAGTCAGGAGGCTCTCGTCAATTCTGACAGTTTTGGTTCACGTTACGAAAGAAAGAATACGGTTGGTAGACACCAGGGAAAACTCTCATTGTAATTGATAGCTTCGCTAAGCTGGGGTCAGGGAGGCGAATAAGGACAGTCGCTTCTGATAAATGTCTTTTGAAGAGAGCTAGCTTACAACTTCAAGATATAAATACTAATTGCTGGGCAACTAAAACACAATTAGATTTTTATGGCACTTGCAGCTCCTGTCAGGTCTGTCAGGCCACTGTTCTCGAGTAGGGTACTTCCAGAAGTTCTAGGACGATGAAACTTGGCAAGCATATTAGGAACCCGACCAAACTAGCTTGGAAATAGTCACTTGACCGATCCGACCATCGTGGAGGGAGGGGGAGGTGGCGGAATCCAGAAAACAGGGGCATGCATAACTTTCGAAGAGGTGATCGGACCTTAATGAAACTTGATATCTGGAAAGACCTTGTGTCTCAGATATCTCATATCAAGTCCGGACCGGATCCGATAAATCGGGGGGGGGGGGGGAGTTGGAGGGGGGAACTGGAAATCGTGTGAAACTCTTAGAGTGGAGCGATCCGGATGAAACTTAGTGGCAAGAACAAGAACAAGCTCTAGATAAACAACTGAAAGAACTGGATCGGATTCGGACACTATGGGGGAGCTGGAGGGGGGTTCCGGAATTCCGGCGATCCGTAGTTAATGTACTTCTAGGTGGACTAGGACGATAAAACTTGGTAGGCATATCAGGGACCCGACCAGATTAACTTGGAAACAGTCACTCCCCCATCCGACAGTCGTGGGGGAGGGGGAGACGGCGGAATCCGAGAATTAGTGGCATGCATAACTTTCGAACGGGTTATCGGATCTTAATGAAACTTGATATCTTGAAAGATCCCATGTCTCAGATGTCCCGTTGCAAGTCCGGACTAGATCCGATCAACTGGGAGGGGGGGGGGGTCGGAGGGGAGAACCGGAAATCTTGTGACGCGCATAGAGTGGAGCGATCACGATGACACTTGGTGGGAAGTACAGGCACAAGTCCTAGGTACGTTACTGACAGAATCGAACCGAATTCGAGGGGGAAGGGGGGGGGGTGTCCGGAATGATCGTGAGTTAAGGTACTTCCAGATGTGCTAGGACCATAAAACTTTGCTGGAGTATTAGAAACTTGACATCATTGGGTTAGAGATCACCATTCCTTAAAGAACTCATCTTAACCGCAAAATACAAAAAACACTTTTAAGCAAATTTACTTTTTCACGATCGCCATGTACATGATCCTTTTTGCCTCAAGGGTTTTTCTTAGAAATTAATTTTCAGCACCCTTATAGTGCGAATCTTAACCAGAAAGTGGAAACAATACTTCTGACCATCACTTTCATCTGACCCAGCCTTGCAAGTGCCATTTGAGCTTCCAGCTCTTACTTTTGAGATCCCAAAACGTACGTGGAGGGATACCTATGACATCGCAAAAGTTGTCCGTCTGTAAGCACGATAACTCTCGAAGGGGATGAGATATTTTGATGAAACTTAGTGTGAGGATTCGTTGGGTCGTCGGACAAGTCAAGTTTGAAGATGGGCTTTGTAGCCCTACATTTAGGGGTGGGGGAGGGGTTTCAAATTAAGGGGCAAACAAAATATTTTGAAACAGCTAATGTGATAGTCGATTATGGGGTAAGAAGACATGCTGAACACGATGGTGAAAATCATTTTGTTATCGAACAAGTAGTTCGCCCGGAATCCGGCCCAAACCCGAAAGTTTGTTAAAAGTAAAAGTTTTATTGTAAGCTGATTAGATGTTCGATTTAGCGGTAGGAAGACACGCTGAACACGGTGGTGAAAACCATTTTCTCGACGGACAAGTATTTCGACCGGAATCCGGCCCAAACCGGAAAGTTTGTTAAAATTAAAAGTTTTAGTTGAAGTTGATTAGATGTTCGATTTAGGGCAAGAAGACATGCTGAACACTTATGTGAACACAATTTTCTATCCAGACATGTAGTTCGCCCGGAATCCGGCCAAAACCGGAAAATTGGTAGAAGTTAAAGTTTTATTTCTAGTTGATTAGATAACAAGGGGTAAGAAGAGATGCTGAATCCATGTGTGACAATCATATTTTACCCGGACATATAGTTCAATCGGAATCCGGCTGGACTCGGAAAATGTGTTATAAGCTAAATTTTTATTTGAAGTTGACGAGATGTTCATTATTGAGGAAAGAAGATACCCAGAGTTCATTTTTGAGCTTTCTTCTTTTTTCGCTGGACAATTAGTTCTGGAGTTTGGCCGAAATCGGGAAATTGGCGGTAGTGGTAGGACGTTTTTCTCAGGTGATTAGCTATTTGGCCTTAATCTGTTTCTGAATTTTAATTGTAAGAATGTTCAAGGAGTCTGGCGATGACTGGATCTGGCTAAGACAAGACCCAGTTGTCTGGATCAGATATTGAATTTTTGGGATCCCATCGAAACCTTTGGTCTTGTTTGTCATCGCTGAGGGATAGCTAGGCCTATGAGACTAATGATTGCTTCATCAGTTCACACAAAATATGTTTTTGGAATATAAACTTTTGAAATCCACGATGAGTTGACTACTTCACCACGATGGTCGGATCGGGTAAGTAAGCGACTTAGGGTTTTTACAGAAAACACATACATCTTAAAAAATTTTGTCTGCGACACACTGTTGTTTGGAAAGTAATCTGGTCGATTTTTACCATGAAGGAGTCTGATTTTCGAAATTTTTGACTGAGGCATAAAGTTTTAAAACAGTCTGGTTCACTGTGTGTTAAAACTGTCTGTATTTAAGTAGAAAAATATTTATTTTCCATTTTTTTTTTGTAAATAATGCATACAGCGGGTACGTCAGCTACGATGCTTTGGCAGCGATATTTGGCCCTTCTTGGCAAGGGTCCTCGTCAGGCTGTCAATGTTCATCCCTGCCAATGAATCGTAGCAGACGTACCCGTTGTATGCATTATTTGAATATATTTTTCAAAGTCAGCTTGGGCTCAAGGAATATTTTTTTTTCATGGCACTTGCAGCCTCTGGCTCAAGTGCCATATACCGATCATAATTCCGTCCGTCGGTCTGTCGGTCGGTCCGGTTTTTTTGTCACATTTTTTCGAATTAGGGTACTTCCCGATGTACTAGGACAATGAAACTTGGCAGGCATATCAGCAACCCAACCAAACTAACCTGGAAATAATCAGTTTCCCAATCCGACCATATTGAGGGAGTGGAGGGCTGTGCAAACTTGAAAATTGAGGGCAGTTTGTCACACTTTTTCGAGTTCGGGTACTTCCAGATGTGCTGGGACCATGAAACTTGGCAGGCATATCAGGGACCCGACCAAACAAACTTAGAAATAATCAGTTTTCCGATCCGATCATCTCGGGGGGGGGGAGGGCGGGGGAATCCGGGAAATTGAGCAGTGTGTAACTTCCGAACGGGTGATCGGATTGGAATGAAACTTAGTAACTGAGTAGATTCTATATGTCTGATGTCCCGTTTAAAGTCTTGACCATATTCGATAGCTAGGTGGGAGTTGGGGGGGGGAGACCGGAAATCTCGAGAAACGGTTAGAATGGAGGGATCGGAGTGAAACTTACTGGGAAGAACAAACATCTGCTCCAGGTTAATCTTTACACAGTTGGACTGGATCCGGACACTTGGGGGGTGGGGGTGTAGGGGGTTTCCCGGAATTCCAATTTCTGGGGATTTTCATGACGCAACTTGGCAGGCATATCAGGGACCCGTTCAAACTGACTTGGAAATAGAAAAAAATCTTCGATATGATAATCTTAGGGGGGAATGGAGGGAGAGAAATCCTGAATATTGAGTCATGCGCAACTTTGGAACGGGCGATCGGATTCGAGTGAAATTTAATAAATGAACAGAGGACATATCCCTGTGGCGATCTTCGTCATTTCCGGATCGGATCCGACAACTGTTGAGGGGGGGGGGATACTAGACCCGCTTAGACTGGTTTGATCGGGATCGAACATTGTAGAATAACAAACAGATGCTCTGGGCATCATTTACAGAACCGGATTGGCTCCGGGTATTGTGGGTGGAGTTGGAGGGGGGGGGGATTCCGGTGATCGCGAGTTAAGGTACTTCCAGATGAGCTAGGATGACGAAACTTCGCTGGAATATTAGATATTCAACAAGATTTGCTTAAAAATAGCTACTTCCCAAATCCGACTATTACCGTATCAACCTTGACCGCAAAGTAAGAAAAATACTTTTAAACAAAATATGTATGCTCATGGTCCCCATCAGTCAAGTGTCATTTTTGCCTCAAGGGTTTTGCTTACAAAGTTCTAGCCCCCTTACAGCGCGCATCTTAACCGCAAAGTTCTTTTGATGAAAAATATATCTTAACCCCTGCAAGTGCCATATGAGCTTACAGCTCTTGTTTTGTTTTTATGAATTTTTCGGAACTATTGGAATAATAGCTCGATTCAGAGATAAGGAGAAATGGTGAATCCGAATATGAAAATTATTTTCTCGCCGGACAAGTAGTTCACCGTGAATCCGGCAAAAACAGGAAAATTTCTGAAAAAGAAACGTTTAATCTGAAGTAAATTAGAGGTTCAATTTAGGGGTAAGAAGACACACTGAACACGTATCAAACAAATTTTTTTTTCGCCGGACAAGTAGTTCGCCTGGGATCCGGCCCAAACCGGAAAATTTGTATAATATAAATGTTGTATTTGAGCTTGATTAGATGTTCAATTCAGGCTTAAGAAGACATGCTGCATCCGCATATGGCAATTATTTTCTACCCGGACATATTCTCCCGGAATCCGGCTGAAAAAGTAAAGCTTTGAAAAAGTAAACGTTTTTATCTGAAGTTGATTAGAGGATGGGTGTAGTGGTAAGGAGGCATGCTGAACCTATGTGTCAATATTCCACGCCGGACAAATAGTTCGGGCTCCGGCCAAAACCTGAAGATTCGTTAAAAGTTAAAGTTTTATCTGTAGTATATTGTAAGGTAGTATATAGTACATAACGGACAAGACGCTCGCCAAGAACCAGGCAGAAACCGGAAAATATGTGAGTAGTAAGGCAGCTGGAACTTTTGATCAATTTCGTCAAAGTATATACGACTTATAGGAGTAAACACGCAAGCTGAATCCACGTCTCTCTGTTTCTAAATTCCAGTTAAAATTGGTTGGCGAAGACCGGATATTTATCTACAAGATCCAACTGTCTGGATCAGATATGAAATTTGTGGGATCCCGTCGAAACCTTTGGTCTTGTTTGAAGACAATAGAGGAAGCACTGGCCAAGAGCCAAGAGAAAAGAGTTCTTCCCTCACTGTTTCCGGTACCCTTTCGGAAAAGATTGAGAATCACTGGCACATTTTGGTCCTTCACCTTGCGATGGTTGTTAAGCCCTTATTTGTGTTTAATTATACGTTCACCTCATATTTTTCAGTTTTCGTTTGACTAGCCCCGTCTGCCGCATCTGATTGCAAGCTCCCGGTGATTCTTAACTAATTTTACCCTCATCAATATGCGCAAATGTCGGCTTCTTTTTATTAATCCCCTGGGTTTTATTCCCTCTGCTTAATTGCTTTCGGTGACCCAGTCGACTTCGAACTAATAGGCGGGTCTGAATCTCTGGGGGTGGTGACGGATTTTGTAGGCGAAGTGACGTTTATGTCAACTGACGTTTATGTCAACTGACGGTAAGCGAACTGACGTGTAGGGGAACTGACGTGTAGCTGAACTGACGTGTTGAGGAACTGACGGATTTCTAAAATAGGTGAACTGACGGTGACTGAACTGACGTTTATGTCAACTGACGTTTATGTCAACTGACGGTAGGCGAACTGACGTGTAGTGCAACTGACGTTTAGGTGAACTGACGTGTAGGCGAACTGACGTGTAGTGGAACTGACGTGTAGGGGAACTGACGTGTTGACGTACTGTTGGATTTTTCGTTTAGGCGAACTGACGTTTATGTGAACTGACGTGTTGCGGTAGTGACAGCGACCCGATTCTTACTTAAAAGTCCCTCTCCCGTGATTGACATCAAATTCATCGGAACAAATAATGGATACACCAGCTATTAAAAGTTGCAAACCCCTTATCGCTGAAGATGATTATAGCATAAAAGCCGTTTTGGCTTTTTGGGAACAAAATTGTTCTTACCATCTAATACACCTGATACAAATAACAGGTATACCAACTAGCAAAAGCTGCAAACTCCTCATTGCCGAAGATGATTATGAGCTAACAGTCGGCTGTTGCATACAGTCGACTGTTGCTTACAAGTCCCTTACATGTCTCACAACTGGTATCGCCTATTTTTGGTTTCAGTGTGTACCTTACTCCTGAAGTTGTCAACCCCTTGAAACTTTCAAACTGGTTTATCTCATGAAGGATTTTTGTTCAAAAAAATGGATGACATATACTTTGATCAGCTCATCAAGGGCATCGATTGCCCTAACCACAACAAAAGAATATCGGAAAAAGGGACTAAATTGACTTTGCAGTCAGTTGAACTTTATCCTTTTCAATCGTAGACATCGTGACGGATGAAAACTTGGAACAATATCCTATATAATCTAGTTGGTATTATAAAGCTATCCGTAACTTTTCAGGATTAAAATACCATAGATGACACTATTAATTATTACGAAACTACCTTGTTTCACATTATCGTTTGTACCCGTTGCGAAAACAGTAAATCCTAGGATACAGCGAGAGACCATCGATACAAACTTTCTTACCGTCAGTCTTATATAAATCGAATACAATGTGCAACAATTTGCACAAATTTCTAGCCCCTCGTGCACCGATTCTACTGACAAGTCCCTTTCCCGTGATATACATCAAGTTCACCGGATAAAAATAATGGGTACACCGGCTAGCAAAAGTTGCAAACCCCTCATCGCTGAAGATTTTTGTAGCATAACAGCCTATTATTACTGACAAGTCCCTTGCATGTCTTACAATTGGGAACCTAATTGTTCTTACCATCAAATGACAGGTACGCCAACTAGCGAAAGCTGCAAACCCCTCATTGCCGAAGATGATTATGAGCTAACACTCGACTGCCGCGTACAAGTCCCCTACATGTCTCCCAACTGGTATCACCTATTTTTGGTTTCAGTGTGTACCTTACTACTGAAGTTGTCAACCCCTTGAAACTTTCAAACTGGTGTATCTCATGAAGGAATTTGTGTATTAAAAAATGGATGACATATACTTTGATCAGCTCATCAGCGGCTATCGATTACCGTCGGAAAAAAAAATTCTACCTGTCTTAGTTCAAAAGTTGACTTTTTTGCCGTAGGCCAACTTTCTAACGTCACCACTTAGAAAGGAGCAAAGGATAAGCTCTAGTTTCTTTAGCAATGAGAGAACTTCTAAAGTTTAAGAGGTACATCTGATACCATTTCTCTACCGCAAACCCAAGTGCAAAAAAAACGAATGATAAACTCAGCTGAACTCGCGTACACAAATGGAACCAAATTGTTCTTACCATCGAATACACCGGAAACAAATAACAGGTACACCAACTAGCAAAAGCTGCAAGGCCCTCATTACCAAAGATGATTATGAGCTAACAGTCGACTGTTGCTTAAAAGTCCCCTACATGGCTCATAACTGCTATCGCCTATTTTTGGTTTCAATGTACCTTACTACTGAAGTTGTCAACCCCTTTGAAATTTTCAAACTGGTGTATCTCATGAAGGAATTTTTGTACCAAAAAATGGATGACATATACTTTGATCAGCTCATCAGTGGCTATCGATTGCCGTCGAAAAAAAATTCTACCTGTCTTAGTTCAAAAGTTGACTTTTTTGCCGTAGGCCAACTTTTTAACGTCACGACTTAGAAAGGAGCAAAGGATAAGCTCTAGTTTCTTTAGCAATGAGAGAACTTTTAAAGTTTAAGGGGCACATCTGATACCGTTACTCTACCGCAAACCCAAGTGCAAAAAAAAAAAATATAAACCCAGCTGGAATCGTCGCAGACATGGACAGAAACAATAGATGGCAGCACTTTCGGACCCGTGGGAAATAGCCACTTTTTTGTCTCTGTAGATTTTTCTATTTATCACTCAAAGAAGATATGTTGGCTGTGGGGCCGGGTAACTGCCGCATATATTTAACACTTATAGATTTTAGTCCATCTTCAATTTGAAACTGGTGCCTGCCTGCTAGCGTGCTAGAACGGAGCTTTCCACTCGAAAGCAGAAACATGGTTTGATGAAACGAAAGGTTCGCTACACAACTTGAGATGGTCCTCTCCGACATAGGCTATACAACTCCACTTCACTTCGCAAACCGTAGGCTCTGGCTCGAGGACAAGCAAAAACCATCCTTATTGGCCCCAGGCAAGAGTTCTACGGAGCTTTCCAAAATGTAATGTCATATTCATCAATCCGGCCTAAGGTCCACACTTTCCGTAAAAACCGCACAGGTTAGACCCTTCCCAGTTACCAGGAATAAAATGAAATCGGAGTCATAGGAAAAAAAAAAAAAAAAAAAAAAAAACGAGGACAAAACCAAAGTGTTGCTCTCGCAACACAATTCTACTTCGTCTGCGTTTTGCCCGACAAATGTTTGCAGGATTTTATTTTTTGCGTTTAAAAAGAACCAAGACATCCTGCTTTACTTCTGCCAAGTTTCTGGTTTCGCCCGAATTCCGAGCGAACTGCTAGTCCAGCAAAAACAGAAAATTCAGAAACGAATCCAGCGTATCTCCTTATCCCTATAAAGAACATCTAATCAACTTTAAATAAAACTTTGACTTACAAAAAATTCCGGTTACAACCGGATTCCGGACTAATTATATGTCCGCGTAAACAACGATTGTCATATACAGACTCAACCTCTCTTCTCACCCCTTAATGTGTCATCTAATCAAACTTTTGCTTTTAATAAATTTTCCACCCGGGCGAGCTAGTTGTTCGGCGAGAAAATGGTTTTCACCATCGTGTTCAGCATGTCCTTTTACCCCTAAATCGAAAATTAGTCAACTTCAAATGAAACTTTTACTTTTAACCAACTTTCCGGTTTTCGCCGGATTCCGGACGAAAAGCTTGTCCGGCGAGAAAATGGTTTTCACTATCGTGCTCAGAATGCCTTTTTACTCCATAATCGACTATCACATTAGCTGTTTCAAAATATTTGTTTTCCCCTTAATTTGAGCCCCCTCCCCACCTCCTAAATATTGGGCTACAGAGCCCATCTACGAACTTGACCTTACCCTTAACCCAACGAATCCTCACACCAAGCTTCATCAAAATATCTCATTCCCTTCGAGAGTTATCGTGTTTACAGACAGACGGACAGATGGACATTTTTGCGATATCATAGGTATCCCTCCACTTACGTTTTGGGATCCCCAAACTGTTCTGACTATCAGTCGGTGACATAGTTAGGTACAAAATAGGCAGCCGCTTACCCCTCCGTCTGAAGGGGCTGTTCTGCTTAGAATTCTAGAGCACTTGGATTCGAAGGTGGGACCCTCAGGCTTCCTTTCGAGATAGTTCTTTTTCTGACTATCTGCTACTGTCGCTGAGTCTTCGGCAGACGTTCTACTAGGGACCTGCTCTAAGAAGTTAGAAGTCGGCGTTAGATGGCTTACTGGAGCTGGGTCTCCGGACCAACGGAATTTACACGAGTTGGGTCTTCTACCAAAGTTGGAATGGTGGGTTTCCGGACTGTCGGAATTCTTTTTCCCGATTTTTCCCATCAAGACTCAAGATTCATTTAATAAAATAGCTATCGTAGTTATGGCTACCGCCGCAATTAATTTACGCTACCGTTTACAACATAATAAGCTCTACGTATGATTAATTACACTAGTAATAAAGAAACGAAGGGATTGCTGAAACGATTTCGATTTCGGGTCTGGAAAACGATTTCGGATTCGGAATTCGTCCCAACCCGAGATGAGTCTCTACTGGAGTTGGAGTGTTGCCGGAGAAACCATCGGACGTCTCTAAGTTCGTATCTCAATGTTGGATGAGTCTCAGTTTATATGCTTTACAATTCTCGACATCAGAGCCTCGTTTTTGTTGCAATAGTGCTGGCGCATCGCTGCTGCAGCCCTTCTTTGGTTCTGCGCAAGCTGCGGTTTTCTATTCACTTCCTGCTCGATTTCTTCTTGGTTGTAGCAGCACCTTGCAGGGATGCACGGACATGGTCGGCAAGCATGTCCGCAATTCTCGAGAAGCGCTGCCGTCTTCCTCGGAAGCACTTCAGTGCAAAATTCGAATGTAGAGAGGATCAGCTCGGAAGCGGCCGAGAAGTAAACCTGCAGTGTGCAACAAAAATGAGGCTCATATTTTTTTTGTAGGGCAGGCAGTTCAGAGGATTCATTCAGATGATTCGGAACCATTCAATTTTACTGCTTTCCCCGACAATGGTATCGGCACTACATTAAGCTAGACGGAAGTGTCACTGCGTCATCCGTGACTAAACAGGACAAACATCCTAGGCATCTCGATCTCGTCGTTCTGTTCCAATTATCATCAGCAAATATTAGTTTATCTTATGCGTCCGATCCGATAATTCTTCATTATCGGAAGCAAATAGATAAAACGCTGTTCTAGAACAAAATGAGGATCAGTCTTGCTTTACTGTTTGAAGTGACGGAGTAAAAAATAACCAAATTAACATGTTCAGGGTATGTAAAATGTTTCACTAACTGACTTCCCAGTAGATACCTTTTGCCTACCTCCGTTTCCTCCTGGTGTATCCTAAGTTGGCCACTGCGCACCTCCTCACTAGCTACGGATCGGGAGCTCCCGTACTAGAACTCCTGTCCGTATTTTCGGCACCATCATCACTCCCATATAGAACAGTTGAAATTTGTTCAACTCGATGACGAAAGTGCTGAAAATCTGGCCGGGAAATCCTGATCGTGTGTTCGCACTTTAAGTGGAAGTCAGCTTTAGTCGGGTCATCTTGCATGGCCGATACCCAACTGACTAGTTGAATTTACTGTAACTCGAATAACCGTAAAGTCTTCCGACCATTCATGCTAAAGACAGTTCGCATACAATACTAATAATGCTAATTTATTTATGAGAAGCTTAAGAAATATAAGGGACGTTTTCGCATGGATGTCGTCGATCTTTTTGTCATTTTCGCGTGCACGGATGAACAGGTGAACGGGCGATCCAGCTCGATGGACGCCTCCCGTTGAACACCGCTCCGAGGGCAGCATTGAGCTGAATGGGGAGCTGAACATTGAGCTGAACATTCTGATCAAGTTTTCATCGACTTGTAAACGTTGCATAACTGTTCCGACTATGTCTTCCAGGGTCGGCTTAATATCGGCGAATTTGCGGACTACTTTCTCTAGAGAACCTTAATTGACTGTCTTGCGAACAGTCAGAAACAAATTAAAGAGGGCCTCAAACTATGCTCAACTATGCCTCAACTATGCCTCAAACTATGCTCTCCGTATTTCGTAACCCTTTTTCACCCTTTTGTCGATGAAAGTGCCATAAACGTCAAAAAGCTCGCAAATCTCTAACCACCTGGATTTGGTGCAGCACCACCGGAATGCTTAATTTCTTTCCCTGAGCAGAATGAAACATCATTGCATAATTGGCAATGTAGTAACTGTCATTTAGAAATATTGGGACGAGGATCGAGATATTTTCAGTTTCTCCCAACATTTTGTTTCCATTCTTGCTCGTAATTTTTTGCTACCTCGGTCAAGAATGCTCACGGTTTATAGTTAAACTGAAAAGCCAACTTATTTTTGTGTCATTTAATTATTATTATTACATTTGGCGTTAAGCTTTTAGGTTGTACACTGTCAGAAGTTTCATAACAGATTGCGCATAACACTTTCAAGAATAAGACCTTTTCACTTAAAAATAACGTGTTATGACCAATTAAGTTTATACTATTTCGTGCCTAGATCTCCAACAACACCTTCAATGGGTAAAAATATTACACTGTCAGAAGTTACATAACGACAATAGAAGGATGCGCGTTTTCAACAGATAACACTTTGGGATGTTATCTGTTATGTTTCTTTCGTTCCCGTTAGTATTTTTACCAATTCAAGGTGTTGTTGGAGATCTAGGCACGAAATAGTGTAAACTTAATTGGTCATAACACTTTATTTCTAAGTGAAAAGGTGTTATTCTTGAAAGTGTTATACGCTAGTTATGAAACTTCTGACAGTGTAGAGCAGGCTACACTGCATTATCTGGCTTCTGCATGCTAAGGGATTTTCTTCTTTTCTACTATCTGCTCTAGTTATGACGTTCAAAATATTTGCGGTCGTCCCCACAACATAAACTCTACTATGACCCGGGAAACTTTGATCTCAACACAAACGCGGCTTTTCAGTGGACAGTACTGAGCTTGGTGAAGGTTGCTTAACACAAAAATTCAGATATCTTTCTTGTAAGGCATATAACACAGATACAAGCGATTAGAGGTACCACAAATCACATTGAAATTCCACTATTTGAAAATCGATTATTCGTGAATAACGAAGTAATGCATTTTCAGCGAGTCTTCAAGCCAATCTACACTGTAAAAAAAAATCTTGCCGGATTTGCTACTGGGATTAGTCTTGTCTCTATTGATATAGGATTATTTATAATTGGGATTAACCTTATCCTTGTAGAGATAAGATTAATCGCAGTAGCAAATATTGCAAGTAACTTTAATCGTTACTCGGAGAAACTTTTTACAGTTTAAGTGAATAAGTGATGGGTAACTAGATTGTCCTATTCCAGCCCTTTTCGGTTAAACTTTAAACTGGCGGTGGCACACAACCAGGGGCGTCGGAGGGGGGGGGGGCAGCCCCCCCCCACCTTATTGAGATTTGGTAAAATTCTGGTCCGTCCCAAAATTTACTAAAATTGTTCGGTATTTTTTCGATAGCAGAACTGTTCAATATATTTACGGGGATTCGGTAGTTATACAGAATCCTAAATAGGATATCTGTACAAATCTCTTCGGTATAATGATCGGGATTCGGTATAATTGCCAGTTTGCTGTAGTTATCACGAATTTGGTGAGAGAATTTACTGAAATCATTTGGTAATTTTCGATGCCGGAACTATTCGGTATATCTATGGAGATTCCGTAGTCACACAGAATCCCGAATAAGCTATTGGTTCAAAATGATTCGGTATCATGAGTGGGATTCGGTAATTTATTCAGCATAGTTTCCGGGAGTAGGAAGTTAACCACGAATCCCGACTTTGTTCCAGTTTCGAAGAAAGTACACCGAATATGAATATTGTTCGGTATATATAGTCTCTCGATACCAAAACAATTCGGTATAGTAAACGGGATACGGAAGTTATACAGAATCCCGAACATGCTATCGGTCTAAACTTATTCGGTAATTTACTGGGATTCGGTAATTTATTCGTTATAATTGCCAGGATTCGGAAGTTACCACGAACCTCGAAACTCAGAAGAGGTCGAGTGAAGCACTGGTCGCAGAGAAAAGGGATGCTCTATGATATCATCGATAGTCCTTACTTTTATTTTGGACCCCAAAAAGAATATCTAATCATAAATAATTCGAAAATTCCTACTGCAGCACTTTTCGTAATATTCTCTGTTTTGTGGAAGGGCGCGTCATTTGACGGGGGGGGGGGGGGGGGTTAAGCCAGTTTTAGGATTGAGATTTCGAAACATTAAAAGCTAGAATTTGGATGGAAATTAAACTTGGCAGGAAAAAACAAAAAAAATTCGCCTGCGGCTCTCACTTTATGTGATTATAGGTAGTATATTGACTAGACTAGAGTTGATGCTGTTACCGGAACGTCGCTTCATCCGTTTTCTGGAACTACTTTGAGTTTCGGTATTTAATCAACGGTAAATGATAGAATTTGTAAGAGAAGCAGTTATATTTTAGCCTACAGAAAAAAAAATGGATTTCGAAAATTTTCGCCTGCGGCGTTCATTTTAATTTTCTATTGGCTATAATAGATAGAAGCTGTTACTGCAATCATGCCCGGCAATACATTCTCCATGTGGGCTTCGCCAAAACGACGCCTAGGAGTTGGCTGATAGTCGTTCATGCCACCCTTTATTGTTAGTCTTCCTACGTAATCGTTTGTTCCATAATTTAGAGCTCCAATTCTTAGTTCTAGGATTCGGTAAAATTTTTGAAAGATTCGGTTAAATCTTGGCTATGCACCCCCACCCCCCCTCCCCATCGAAAATGCACTTTCGACGCCCCTGCACACAACAGAGGTGTTTATGTCAAGCAAACGCTGAAGGTTGGACTAGGTTTGTTTTACCAGTATTAACGCAGTATTTTAGCACAGAACCTTAATATTTCAAGAAGCCCTGCTTCTCCAGCTGTGATTGTATGTCCCCGACTTGTTTCTTAAAGAACAGAAGCAAAAACCATCATATTGTAAAGATATAGAAATTAAATACGTCACAGAAATACTTCATCGCTTTATTTTGTAGAAATTGCCAACCGTTGTTCCCTATGATGCCTTCGATGCTGAAGCTGACGCGCAGGAACTTAAGAACGCGATGAAAGGTCTTGGAACTGACGAATCAGAAATTTTTGCCGTCATTACGAAAAGATCCAACAAACAACGTCTTGAGATCATTGAAGCGTACAAAAACTCATACGGAAAGGTAAGGGTTTACCGGATACTTTACGGATCACCACTTTTTCTGCCAGATATTAAGCGGTCTGTCGTTTATCTGTTGAAACCAACGACTAGCACTCACACATAAGCTTTTTCCCCACCCTACCGACATCACACTCATTTCTGCATTTGCCATCTCTTGATCTTTCCTATGCGGGTACATTAGTTGCGTTTTTGCAGATACCATGGTATCTGATACCACGGTCTAAAGTCATTTTTGCAGTTATCGTGGTATCTGATACCATGGTCAAAAGGCGTTTTTGCAGTTATCGCGGTATCTGGCCAGTTATCGTGGTATCAGATATTCAGATACTACGGTCTAACCGTGGTAACTGGTCGTGGTATCTGGAAAGTCATCTCACTTTCATCAAATTTCGTCAGATTGGTGAGAAAGAAGTTTAACACTTAGTGATGTAACTGGATATCCGTTTTTATTTTGGGATGACTTCGAAAAGTGCAATTTCAGCAATAGTCGTTTTTGCAGAGCACCGTGTATCAGGTACCAGGATACCTGCAAAAATTACTAACTGTAGATCCAGTTACCGTGGTGACAGATACCATGGTATCAGCAAAAACGCAACTATTGCTTCCAAGCTCATTGTTTAGAAAGACCGGTTACACAATTTTCTCCATGTTTCTCTTCATAGCTCGGAGGTCGGAGCTGTACTGAAATAGCCCGACGGAACTGGTTGAAAATACTGCACAGTTCCAAAGGAGTAGGCCTTCGTTACTTTTGAATGTTAGAACATAAACTTCATCTGTCGGGAATTGTGGTATCCGGATTTGGTCCCATTCCGCGAGAGATTGGAGAAATAGGAAAAATGGTTAGACCAAGGATCTAAACCTGGCGTGAAGGAATTGTGCTTATGCGGGATGTAAGGAAGAATTTAAATATATTATTAAAACGAGGGCTGATAGTTTACCACAAAGGGAGGATCGGAACTTACTTCTTTCCTATATGAGGTGGTGATGATGTAAATATAGATGTAAGTTTGTGGCGCGAAATTGGAGATCGACTAAAACGAGGCATGGCACGGCACCACATTGTGTAGGAGACACAAGTACTAAAAAGAGGCACGAAAACTAAAAGTGCCCTTTCAGATTTTGCAGTGAGGGGCAGGAACAAGGCTCTAACGTGCCTTCTTCGGGTGGCTGCCTCTACAAGACAGTTCGCGTGAACGCCAGTTCGCATAAACCAAAAATCCGACAGTTCGGACACATTTTAGTTCATCTACACGTTAGTTCGCGAACTGACGTGTAGCCGAACTGTCGTATTTTAGGATTAGGTGAACTGACGTGTAGGTCTGACGGCAGGAGAACTGAAGGCTGGTCAACGAACGTGTTGGTCAACTGACCTGTTGGTCAACTGACGTGTTGTTGGAATGACGTGTAGTGGAAGTGACGTGTTGATCAACTGACGGATTTGTGAGGGTCAACTGACGTGTAGACGAACTGTTGGAGAATCTTGGTGTACTGACGGAGTTCGGTGGCGAACAGACTTTTATGTCGACTGACGTGTTTCGGTACTGACGGGACCCTCCTTTTTTTAGGCTCTCGAGTTACGAAATCGCGCTTACTTGTCTACTTCTACTACTTGTTAATCTCTTTATGTTACTCGTGCCTCTGTACCTCGCCGTGCCTCTTTTTAGTCGATCCCGCGAAATTGGACGAATGGAAGAAAGAGGTATTTAGAGATAAGGAGTATAATTTAGAATAGGTGGTAAGGATGATGAACGATACCTCTGACTGCAGGAAAGCTCGAATGGGCCTGTTGAGGGTGGTAAAAAGAAAATCTTCATTTAGATTAATCGGTACATACTTTTTTAAAAAGAAGGGACAATTGAAAGAAGAAAAACAAATAGAAAAGAAAGAAGAAGAAACAAACTATAACAGTAATGAGAAACCATGCCGTCCAAATCTAAATCATCCAATCAATCAAACAACAGAAAGAAACTCTGTCAGTGGTGGTCCGGCTCCAGCTCCGACTTTAGAGTGGAAAGAATTTTAGTAAACGAACCGGGCTCCGTCCCCGAATTTGGAGTTGGGAAATTTGAGTTGAGGTAGCTGGGCCCACATTTTTCACTCACACAAGTGTGTGAACTATTATGATCAGGACAATGAACCTACTTTTCAATCTGCATTCACCACCGCCTATAGTCTGTCAAGAAATGTTTCTTTATTAGCAGTTGAACTGAGGTAAACTTACCGGAGAATTGAAAACCAGCGGAGTACCGTTGATAAATTGACACCGGTATTTGTGTTGCGAGAGCAACACTTTGGTTTTGTCCTCGTTTTTTTTTTTTTTTTTTTTTTTTTTTCCTATGACTCCGATTTCATTTTATTCCTGGTAACTGGGAAGGTTCTAACCTGTGCGGTTTTTACGGAAAGTGTGGACCTTAGGCCGGATTGATGAATATGACATTACATTTTGGAAAGCTCCGTAGAACTCTTGCCTGGGGCCAATAAGGATGGTTTTTGCTTGTCATCGAGCCAGAGCCTACGGTTTGCGAAGTGAAGTGGAGTTGTATAGCCTATGTCGGAGAGGACCATCTCAAGTTGTGTAGCGAACCTTTCGTTTCATCAAACCATGTTTCTGCTTTCGAGTGGAAAGCTCCGTTCTAGCACGCTAGCAGGCAGGCACCAGTTTCAAATTGAAGATGGACTAAAATCTATAAGTGTTAAATATATGCGGCAGTTACCCGGCCCCACAGCCAACATAACTTCTTTGAGTGATAAATAGAAAAATCTACAGAGTCAAAAAAGTGGCTTTTTCCCACGGGTCCGAAAGTGCTGCCATCTATTGTTTCTGTCCATGTCTGCGACGATTCCAGCTGAGTTTATAATTTTTTTTTTTTGCACTTGGGTTTGCGGTAGAGTAACGGTATCATATGTGCCCCTTAAACTTTAAAAGTTATCTCATTGCTAAGGAAACTAGAGCTTATCCTTTGCTCCTTTCTAAGTCGTGACGTTAGAAAGTTGGCCTACGGCAAAAAAGTCAACTTTTGAACTAAGACAGGTGGAATTTTTTTGTCGACGGCAATCGATAGCCATTGATGAGCTGATCAAAGTATATGTCATCCATTTTTTGGTACAAAAATTCCTTCATGAGATACACCAGTTTGAAAATTTCAAAGGGGTTGACAACTTCAGTAGTAAGGTACACGAAAACAAAAATAGGCGATACCTGTTATGAGACATGTAGGGGACTTTTAAGCAACAGTCGACTGTTGGCTCATAATCATCTTTGGTAATGAGGGGTTTGCCGCTTTTGCTAGTTGGTGTACCTGTTATTTGTTTCCGGTGAATTCGATGGTAAGAACAATTTGGTTCCCAATGGTAAGATATGCAAGGGACTTGTAAGTAATAATCGGCTGTTATGCTACAATCATCTTCTGCGATGATGGGTTTGCAACTTTTGCTAGCTGGTGTACCCATTATTTGTTTTCGTTTAAGGGTTAATGTATATCACGGGAGAGGGACTTGTAAGTAGGAATCGGTTCACGAGTGGCTAGGAATTTTTGCAATTGGGTGCACATTGTATGCTACAATCATCTTCAGGGATGAGGGGTTTACAACTTCTGCTCGCTAGTGTACCCATTATTTTTATCCGGTGAACTTGATGTCTATCACGGGAGAGAGACTTGTAAATAAGAATCGGTTCACGAGGGGCTAGAACTTTTGTAAATTGGTGCACATTGTATTCGATTTCTATAAACCTGACGGTAGAAAGTTTGTATCGATGGTCTATCGCTGTAACCTAGGATTAACTGTTTACGCAACTATCCATTTGTGTACGCGATTTCAGCTGAGTTTATCATTCGTTTTTTTGCACTTGGGTTTGCGGTAGAGAAATGGTATCAGATGAACTCTTAAACTTTAGAAGTTCTCTCATTGCTAAAGAAACTAGAGCTTATCCTTTGCTCCTTTCTAAGTGGTGACGTTAGACAGTTGGCCTACGGCAAAAAAGTCAACTTTTGAACTAAGACAGGTAGAATTTTGTTTTCGACGGCAATCGATAGCCGCTGATGAGCTGATCAAAGTATATGTCATCCATTTTTTGGCACAAAAATTCCATCATGAAATACACCAGTTTGAAAGTTTCAAGGGGTTGACAACTTCAGTAGTAAGGTACACACTGAAACCGAAAATAGGCGATACCAGCCATTGATGAGCTGATCAAAGTATATGTCATCCATTTTTTGGTACAAAAATTCCTTCATGAGATACACCAGTTTGAAAATTTCAAAGGGGTTGACAACTTCATAGTAAGGTACATTGAAACCAAAAATAGGCGATACCAGTTATGATACACATAGGGGACTTTTAAGCAACAGTCGACTGTTAGCCCATAATCATCTTCGGTAATGAGGGGTTTGCAGCTTTTGCTAGTTGGTATACCTGTTATTTGTTTCCGGTGTATTCGATGGTAAGAACAATTTGGTTCCCAATGGTAAGATATGCAAGGGACTTGTAAGTAATAATCGGCTGTTTTGCTACAATCATCTTCTGCGATGATGGGTTTGCAGCTTTTGCTAGCTGGTGTACCCATTATTTGTTTCCGGTTAACTTAATATATATCACGGGAGAGGGACTTGTAAGTAGGAATCGGTTCACGAGGGGCTAGGAATTTTTGCAAATGGGTGCACATTGTATTCGATTTCTATAAATCTGACGGTAAGAAAGTTTGTGTCGATGGTCTATCAATGTAACCGAGGATTACCTGTTTACACAACGGATACAAACGAAAATGCAAAGCAATGAGGTAGTTTCATAATAATTAATAGTGTCATCTATGGTATTTTAATCCTGAAAAGTTACGGATAGCTTTCTATTACCAACTAGATTATATAAGATATTGTTCCAAGTTTTCATCCGTCACGATGTCTACGATTGAAAAGGATAAAGTACAACTGACTGCAAAGTTAATTTAGTCCCTTCTTCCTATATTATTTTGTTGTTGTTTTTACAACGCTGAAGAATACCTTTTGATCATATGATTAATTTTTTTAGAACATCCCGTTTAAAAAGCTTATGCTATAATCATCGTCAGCGATGAGGGGCTTGCAACTTTTGATAGCTGGAATATCCATTATTTCTTTCCGGTGAATTTGATGTCAATCACGGGAGACGGACTTGTAAGTAAGAATCGGTTCACGAGGGGCTAGAAATTTTTGAAAATTGGTGCACATTGTATTCGATTTCTGTAAATATGACAGTAAGAAAGTTTGTATCGATGGTCTATCGCTATAACCTAGGATTAACTGTTTATGCAACGGGTACAAACGATACGGTAATTTAAAACAATAAGTAATTTTGTAATAATTAATAGTGTCATCTATGGTATTTTAATCCTGAAAAGTTACGGATAGCTTTATAATATCAACTAGATTATATAAGATATTGTTCCAAGTTTTCATCCGTCACGATATCTACGATTGAAAAGGATAAAGTTCAACTTCGACGGCAATCGATAGCCGCTGATGAGCTGATCAAAGTATATGACATCCAATTTTTGGTAAAAAAAATTCCTTTATGAGATACACCAGTTTGAAAGTTTCAAGGGGTTGACAACTTCAGTAGTAAGGTACACACTGAAACGAAAAATAGGCGATACCAGTTGTGAGACATTTAGGGGACTTGTACGCGACAGGCGACTGTTAACTCATAATCATCTTCGGCAATGAGGGGTTTGCAGCTCTCGCTAGTTGGCGTACCTGTCATTTGATGAACAATTGGGTTCCCAAATGTAAAACATGCAAGGGACTTGTAAGTAATAATCGGCTGTTATGCTACACAAATCTTCAGCGATGAGGGGTTTGCAACTTTTGCTAGTCGGTGTACCCATTATTTTTATCCGGTGAACTTGATGTCTATCACGGGAAAGGGACTTGTCAGTAGAATCGGTGCACGAGGGGCTAGATTCTTGCAAATTGTTGCACATTGTATTCGATTTATATAAATCTGACGGTAAGAAAGTTTGTATCGTTGGTCTATCGCTGTAACCTAGGATTTACTGTTAACGCAACGGGTACAAACGATACTGTAATGTAAAACAAGGTAGTTTCGTAATAATTAATAGTGTCATCTATGGTATTTTAATCCTAAAAAGTTACGGATAGCTTTATAATACCAACTAGATTATATAGGATATTATTCCAAGTTTTCATCGGTCACGATGTCTACGATTGAAAAGGATAAAGTTCAACTGACTGCAAAGTCAATTTAGTCCCTTTTTCCGATATGCTTTTGTTGTGGTTAGGGCAATCGATAGCCATTGAAGAGCTGATCAAAATATATGCCATCCATTTTTTTGAACAAAAATCCTTCATGAGATAAACCAGTTTGAAAGTTTCAAGGGGTTGACAACTTCAGGAGTAAGGTACACACTGAAACCAAAAATAGGCGATACCAGTTGTGAGACATGTAAGGGACTTGTAAGCAACAGTCGACTGTAAGCAACAGTCGACTGTTAGCTCATAATCATCTTCGGCAACGAGGAGTTTGCAGCTTTTGCTAGTTGGTATACCTGTTATTTGTCTCAGGTGTATTCGATGGTAAGAACAATTTTCTTCCCAATTGTAAGACATGCATGGGACTTGTAAGTAATAATCGGCTTTTATGTTATAATCATCTTCAGCGATGAGGGGTTTGCAACTTTTGATAGCTGGTGTATCCATTATTTGTTTCCGGTGAATTTGATGTCAATCACGGGAGACGGACTTGTAAGTAAGATCGGTCCACGAGGGGCTAGACATTTTTGAAAATTGGTGCACATTGTATTCGATTTCTGTAAATATGACAGTAAGAAAGTTTGTATCGATGGTCTATCGCTATAACCTAGGATTAACTGTTTACGCAACGGGTACAAACGATACGGTAATGTAAAACAATAAGTTAGTTTTGTAATAATTAATAGTGTCATCTATGGTATTTTAATCCTGAAACGTTACGGATAGCCTTCTTCCGATATTGTTTTGTTGTTGGTTTTACAACGCTAAAGAACAGCTTTTGATTATGTGATTATTCTTTTTACAACATACCGTTTTAAAAGCTTCGATAAGTTGACAATTTCAGCATTTAACCGACAGCGAAGAAACAAAACCAAAGTGTTGCTCTCGCAACACTTTAGCCGGCGAAGCCGGACAAAGGTTGCCGCAACACTTCACGTTGCCCGGGCAACGTAGGTCTAGTTAAAAATCTCGGAAAAGAATGGATGAAACGAGAGTGTAGTAGCAGATAGACAGATGGATTGATTTCCTCCTCGGACTTTACTTGTGAATTTGAGATATCGCCTTGCAAATATTTCTTCCTACTAACAATGTATTTCATTGTGTTGCATTGTGTTGCAACACTTTGGTTTCGTCATGTTTTTTTTTGTTTTTTTTTTCTTAGTACCCCAATTTGTGCTTATCCCCGATTTGCGCTTATTCCTCGAAAGTGGTAAGGGTCTAAACTGTGCGGTTTCTAAGGAAAGTGTGGACCTTAGGACAGACTGATGAATATGACATAACATTTTGGAAAGCTCCGTAGAACTCTTGCCTGGGGACAAAAAGAATGGTTGTTGCTTGTAATTGAACCAGAGCCTACAGTGTGTTAAGTAAAGTGAAGTTGTATAGCCTATGTCAGAGAGGACTATCTGAAGTTGTGCAGTCAAGCTTTCGTTTCATCAAACCATGCTTCTGCTTTCGAGTGGAAAGCTCCATTCTAGCAGGCAAGCAGACAGGCACCAGTTTTAAGTTGAAGATGGCCTAAAACCTATAAGTGCGAAATATGTGCGACAGTTCCCTGTCCCCACAGGCAATATGTCTTCTTTGAGTGATAAATCGACAAATTTACAGAATCAAAAATGTGTCATTTTCCCACGGGTCCGAAAGTACTGCCCTCTGTTGTTTCTACACTAGGGAAGTGAGGAAGAGAAATGATATCAGATGGGTCTCTTAAACCTTAAAAGTTCTCTCACTGCTAAAGAAATTAGAGCTTATCCTTTGCTCCTTTCTAAGTGGTGATATTAGAAAGTTGGCCTACGGCAAAAAAAGTCAACTTTTGAACTAATACAGATAGAATTTTTTTCTCAAGATCTTGATGAGTTGATCAAAGTATACGTCATCTGTTCTTTTGGTACAAAAATTCCTTCAGGAGATACAACAGTTCAAAAGTTTGGAGGGTTGACAACTTCAGTAGTGAGGTACACACTGAAACCAAAAATAGGCCGATCCCAATCGTGAGACATGTAGGGTACTTGTAAGTGTTGTAAGCAACAGTCGGCTGTTATACCATAATCTTCTTCTGCTATGAGGGGTTAGCAACGTTGGTAGATGGTGTACCTATTAATATGTTCTTGTGTCTAGTTATTTATTTATTAGATATAAGTAGTATTAATAAATTGCAGCACAAGTCTTTAGGACTTTCTTTTTGCTGCAATGGGATATTAGTAAAGTTATTTTATTTTATTTTCAATGTTTTGGCTAAAAATAAAAAACTTACCTACCTACCTATTAATCCTATTATTTCTTTCTTGTGTATTTCATCGTGAGAATAATTTGGTACCATGTCTATCACGGGGAGATGGACTTGTAAGTAAGAATCGGTTGCTAGAAAGGGTTCAAGAGGGGCTAGAAACTTGTGAAAATTGGTGCATATTTTTCATATTTCTATAAATCAGAGGGTAAGAAAACTAGTCTCCTTGGTCTATCGCTGCAACATGGAATTAAGTCTTTGAGGGGTTGAGAACTTTAGTGGTAGGGTGCAAACTCAAACAAAGAATAGGTGGGACCCAATTGTGAGACATGTCAGGGACTTGTAAGTAACAATCGTCTGTTATACCATAATCATCTTTGGCGGTGAGAGGTTTCCGACCGTGTTAACAGATACAAATGATAGTGTAAAACAACGACATTGTCTGCAAATAATTAGCAGAGTTGCATCTATGGTATTTTGATCCTGGAAAGTTACGGATAGCTTTATAATACGAACTAGATTATATAAGATAATGTTCCAAGTTTTCACGAGTCACGATGTCTACGATTGAAAAGGATAAAGTTCAACTGGCTGCAAAGTCAATTTAGTCCCTACTTCGGATTTTCTGTTGTTTTTTTTTTCCCTGGAAGCAAATATCGACTGTTAGACGAGGGGTTTG